>JAHWFP010090272.1:66634-105583 GCA_023313725.1 Lithobius niger
TGGTCCATTTTCTTGGGAGATACAGGCGTTTGAAATTTGGGGTTTTTTCCCGGCCGAGGCATTTGGGCGCTCATAGAAAAAAAAATTTCTTCATTTGGCAAAACGAAGGTTTTTCGGCGGTCCACGTTTACACTGCGTTAATGAAACGATGAAATGAAATTAGTTTTTAGGAAGGGACCGTGAACCCTTATGTTATGGTCGTTAACGTCTGAAAATGCCGTTTGGCTTACGCATCATAAGTTACATTCAAAGCTACGACGTTTAGATTAAATTAACTATAAATTCTGACGTGTAAGTCCAAAAAATAAACTTTTAAGTTAAGCTAAGTTTCATACGAACCCACTACCTTTGCCCGGCACGGCAACAATCGGACCGCGGTATCTCCACTCCCGACCGGCGTAGTGACCTCTAGCTTTGAGATTCCTGAGCTGTGCTAACGAAATTCTCCTGGGTCTGGGTTTATATGTCTTCTGCCTGGCCGGCAGGTAGAGGGAAGGTGCGGCCCTGTAGGAGAGCGAGGGAGGGGGGGAGCGGGGTAGAGGAGGACTCAAGCAGGAGGAGAGACTGACCAAAACCGGCCGGGCTGTCACTACCGGAAGTGGGCATGACGGCGCGGACGGGCAGGGTAGCTGAGCGCTCTGAGTGGAAGGGAAATTAAATGCAGTGTTTCGGTTGGACGGGAATTGGAGAGGCTGCATTGACAAAGGGAAATTGCAGACTTGGGAGCGTTAGAGGCCTGGTTTGGAAGTGCAAGTGAGTTTTAAACTCATAACAACGTGAATTTAGGCCTATAAAAACAAACTACGATATTATGTATCGCAACTATTGAAGGAGGAGGGGGGGAAACGAAGTGTTAGCTTGGATTTATTATTTGACTTTGGGAAACAAACTGCTATTAATAAGGCATGATTTTATCGAAGGAAAGCTAGTTTGTTTTCGTTTTTAGAGGTTTGCTACGGTCGAGTTTGGATGGAGATGCTATAAAAAATAGACATAAAAATAAACACTGGGTCCGTAAAAATAAACAAACATAAAAGTTTGAGCTCTGGCAGGGTTCATGGCAAGAAGTTAAGTTTACCAAAGTACTTTTAGTGCAAAAATCAAAAGATTAAATATACCAGCTTAGTTTTAAATATGCTATAACACATTTAGGTTAGATTTTAGTTTTTTGCAGAAGCAGACAAGTGATTTTAACGTCGGACATTTTTCATAATTAAAGTAAGTCGTCACCTGTTTTAAGAATAAAAAATATCGTGTGTTTTACATGTATGTGAGGTTAAGTACCATCGAAGTGGAAGCCCCTCCTAAAACACAACTAAGCTAGTGTTGTTGGCTTTATGCCTGAAAGAAAAATACAGTATTTAAAAATTTGGCTATTTTAAAAGTGGAATTGCCATAAAGACGATGTTCTTCTTGAAATGAAGTGTTCTGCCCTCAGGTTTTTGGCTCGGCGGTGTTGAGGTGTCCTCACTACGAATGTCTAATACAAGACCACGTTTACAGGTTCTTGCGTGTCGGCTCGGCGTGCGGACGAAGAGCAAGACGGCGGAGGCTTCGGGGTCGTCCTTGCGTAATGACGAAAGACAGAGTCAACGAGGTTGTGAGCTTCACTGCAGGTTACACTGTGATCCCTGCGAGATGATTTGGACGAAAGGTCGAGAGGTGAATTAGTGGCCGAAAGGCCGATCTGTGTGGATGAGGCTTGTCGGAGCTTCCGTTTAGCTTCATGGAAGAGTGCTTTGGCTTGACGTAAGTCCTCTTCCAAGGGTGTAAGATCAGGAGGAGGCGGGGTACATTGGCCGTCTTGAAGCGGAGAATCATCTTCGTCGTTAGCGACATAGGCATCCTGGTCTAAGCCGGTCGCCCATAGGACAAGCGGCTGAGGAGCAGGTAAGAGCACAGCATCCGAAGCAGGAGCGATGGGTGTAAGAACGTCATGTGCTGAGTCGTCTTCGGTGGTGGCCATTATGACGCTGGTGAGCAAAAGGACAGGAATTTAAATTCCTGGGCGAAAGACGGGAGATGAAAAGCGAGGTGACGCGTAGGAACCTCTGGAGGAAAACGAATGCGCCTGAAGCATTAGTACGTACTTCCTTCCCCTTGACCGTTTGCCGACGTGTAACAAGGTGTTTGGCGTAAGTCCGGACGGGCCGGCTACAGAGGGAAGATCAGCCGAAGGAACAGAGCCTGATGATGAAGTAGGTTCAGACTAAACTTTACCCGTTTGGATGGGGAGGATTGCACTTTGGTAGAACCAGTCAGTTCCACGACTTGTTGGCGGGCTCGACGCTCAGAGCGTTGCCTGGACTCCTTCTGTCAATGCTGTATAATCTTCCATTTTGTTAAAGAAATAGTCAAACACACACTACACTAATGTTTGTCCAGTTACAGAATCTGTGATTCTGGCAACAGGGATGCGGGTCAAAATGCAAAGTTGTGCCAGGGAAACCAATACATCCACACAGGACCGGATCACGTATGTCTTAGGAGACACAGCATCTTCTGACGTGTCTGAATCAGACGACATGACGACAAATCAAAGTCAATCGGCAAAAGAAATGGCGGAACGACGCCACGGCTGGAGACAAAGTGAACAAGCGCGTAGTTTGGTGCCAGAAACGACAGAAGTGACAGCCTTGGCGCGGCAGCAGCGCTGATGCGGCGGAAAAAGAACTCGATCGTCAAAGCCATCTATAGGCGAAAAGGACGTAGATATGGTAAGTGGTGGAAGACGAAACGGACTCGTAGGATAGGTAAAACGAGGTACCAGAATACCGTGGTAAAAGCAGGGAACTGAGCCAGATGGGTTGACGAAAGCCTGCTTCGTACCGGATCCTGAAGACGTTATACCAAGGCCGAATAGGTGCTGGTTATTCTGTATGGTCTGTACCTCCCTCCTCCCCCCCCTTTTTCGTTCCTTGTTCCGTCCACTGAACGCTAATGGAACAAAAGAGTGGAAGGGTAACTCGTGCGATCCGTTTGGCAAAGCGCTTAAGCAAATAGCTTTTTTGGCTCAATGCTGACGTCACCAGCAGACGTTCGGCGCTTTGCGAGCAAACGGACGATCGTAGTAGGAAACAAGATGGCTGGCGTTTTTATAAAAATAACTCGTTTGTGAATATTTGGGCTCTTAGTAAAAAAACGCGCGCGCCAGTTGTTTTCCAGCACTATGAAAGCGACTTAAGATTTAATTGAGTTGTTTGCAGTGAAGGGATTCAGTCTGGCAAACTAAGCAAACAATTAACAATTATGAATATGTTTCAGAATTTGTGACTACGCACGTACTTGCGAACGATGCACTCACTCGCTACACACGTCAGTAGGAAATCAAGAATTGCAAAATTTTTTTTTTGAAAATTCGTTTCATAAATTAGTGTTTCAGCGAGCACACAAAAATAGCTTTCGGTATAGCATCTGTTAACCTCAGTAGAGTCGATCGTTAGGCTAAAAAATTAGCCATTATCTCTCGTTACTTCGATGGCGTCCACATACAAGGGAGCGGCCATCTTGAAGCGAAGCCAAAAAAGCACCAATTTTTCTGCTTCGAAGCACTTTTCCAGCGCCTGCAAATGGAACAGTCATGAGCGCTTCAGCAAAAGAAGCGCTCACACAAACAGGACAGTGATTCTGATAAGCGCTGAAGCGCTTTGCCAAACGGAACGCACGGAACCGCTGGAAGGAGGATGAGGCCATGAATCCAGAAAGAAGTGACGTGTCAGGAAGCAAAGGACAACGCAAGGGAGTGTAATCCGAATTTGGCTTGTCTGGACAGCATGAGGAAGAGCCAGACTGGTATCGTCATGCTAGTGGGAAAGAGGGTAGAAGAGAGAAACCGTAGAAGGAAGGCTATCATTAGCCGTGAAGTAGGCTTAAGACCCCTCATGCTGCGGGAAAGGAAACACGACAGATGTTCAGATGATGGTCCTGAAGCGAGGTGCCGGAAGGGGGCAGAAAACCACTCGATATAGAAGCCTGACAACCGGTGAGTAGGTCGGAGGCATTGCATCACACATGTGGATCAGCATCTATCGCCTGCTCGACTCGTTGTTCCACTTCAAGTGATGATTGTTGTTGTCATAGATTTCTTTTCTTTTCTTCTTTTTTTTTAATCTGAAAATTAGAACATGTAGCTTGCAAATATGGAAGCAGGAAAAGGAACAGGTGACTTAAGGACACAGCAGTTGGAGTTGGCATTTCTGACGGACCGGCCAGGTCCGGGGGAATTGAGTAGCGGAACCACGGCGCCGAGTGAGGGGGCGAGAGAACCGCTGTGCAGAAAACATGACCGGACCGTGAGGAAGGCCCAGGAGAGGAAGCGGGTGGAACGCTGGAAGGGGAACACACCGGAAGCGGCATGATGCCCGGAATGGAAACATGGATACCGGAAAGAAGCATTGGCGAACGCGACACTAAGGATAAAAAATCCAGGGATCGAAGGCTAGTCGAACGAGAACATGCGAAACCGGGGTCGGAGCCGAAGCGGTTGTTGAAGAAAGTTCTAAACATAGTAGACACGGACAAATGTCCCCTGGAGAGTGCGGAGAGGACGGAAGCAGGGGTGGTCCTGAAGGAACAGAAGGGCCCAGGAAGCACATTCTGGAGTGGCGGACGACACAGTGGAACACCGAGGAAACCAAGGGAAGGGACCCGGCAGTCTGGGAGCCGGTCGACTCGGAACAGGAATGACGGTGGTCCCGGGGGTGGACGCAAGAACAGATGCTGAAGACGGAGATGGTGGCAATCAGCAAGCCGGTGGCACGGTTTGGGAACGAGAAGAATCGAAGGATCTGGAACGGCGTGACCCAGACGAGCGGCTAACGGAGGACAACCGGGAAGGCTACCCGGAATCGTTGACTCAGAAACCGGCTAAGCAGGCTGGCAAACAAGGCTGAAGGTGGCTGAAACGATTAGCAGACCATTAATGAGCGGGAAGGCTTGAGGTGACGCACCACCCGAAGCGCCGTGCCGGGGCGGCCTGAGACAACCGAAGAGGCCAAGGCACCACAACCTGTGCAGGGTCCGGTAGTAGAACCGTAGCTGAACCAAGAATCAAAGTGGAATCACACGGGTCGTCCGAAGAAAGAAAGGGAACCGAATCAGTTCCACAGTCGCTAGAAGAGTCAGCTAAGGCCAAGACCACAGGAGAGCCCATGGGAGGGCGATCCGGGCGGAACGGCCAGGTCTGCTGTCCGAAGATTGGATGGAAGAGCTCACAACAACCACACGCTCTGACTGCCCTAGGAAGAGAGATGAAGTCCAGACCGCTGCGCCGGCTGTATACAGGAAGCCTGTGCTTGCGCATGCGCAGAGAAGGGGAAGGTTACAACAACTTTTCTAGCTAGGGATAAGAGCTCCAACTTGGGGGGGGGGGGGACTTCTAATGATGTAAAAACAGGTAATGTATATTTTCGTTAGCTATAAAACCTAAGATTTATGGCATACATTGTTCCGGCATTTCTTTTAGCAAATTAAATTATCTTTCTAACGATAGTTTCCAAGACAAGATTGATCGATTACTTCTGGAGGTAATTTAGAATCAGTACTCATACAGTTGTAATACAAGTTTTTCTTCAGATTAAACCAAAACTAATTGATTTATGACATGCATTGTTCAGGCATTTCTTTCATCAAATTAAATTATCTTTCAATTAACTATACATCACACGTTAAGATTGATCGATTAGTTACGGAGATAACAGAGATTTAGTACATCGCATGGCGGCCATTTTGATGATGTCATTGCGGCTTACGTTGTCACTTCCGAGAGTGTATCCCGCAGGATTTTGAAACTACAATGTCTGTACAGCTTCCGGAACTGAAATGTTTTTACACTATTAGATGATAACAGTGTGCACTATTTACTGTTAATCTTGGATGACACATCTCGTCAACTTTGCGGCAACACTAGTGCGTATATAGATTAATAGGTTTACGTTGGGGATATCCACAACCAAAAACTCATGGGCCAAAGCATTGTGCCAAAGATACTGTTCATGATTGTTGTTTTGTATGCCCTTAAAACAGTGTTGAGATTGATTGGTAACTGAATCTGTATTACTGCACAGGTCCTGTAGACTCTCAATAAATCTAATCTAATCTAACTGAATCTACACGCTAGTGTAACACGACAAGTTAGGCAACAAACACCACATTATTCAATTGTAGCGGACGTAAATCATTGTAGCACGACGCCATAGCGTAAGTGTCGTATATCCTGAAGCATAGTTGGGCATATTTCAGGTACTTGGGGAAAAAAAATAAAGCGGCACAAATTTAGCTTAAATTGTGGTAAAATGGAGAGCAATGACCCACATGACAAAAATTAACTTGTGCAGGAATGTTAGCAAAGCGGCTTTCAATGCAAAATCTAACCTTTAATAACTTTACAAATGTGTTACTAGCTAGCTAGCTAAGCTACTTCTAGTCCGCTCATCCCCATGTTAATTTTCACTGGGTGAGTATTCACCGATACCTAGATAGCAGGAAGGCTTCCAGCTATGCAATTGGACAAATGGCTGTACGATACGAACTGCATACCTTTTCTGGTTTACAGCTTGGGGAGGTAATGGAAATGGTGTGGGAGGGCGCATAAGGTATTGTTTCATACCCATTGTTAGTATTGTCGAAATCGTATCTGATTGGATGGCCAATGTTCGGACAATGGCAACGTGTGTATCTAAACATACACTAGTGTGTTGTCACAAATCTAAACAACTTTGCCAAAGAATTGTGCCTGCGTACAAGTCATGAAAAACAAACAAAATGTCAAAATAAAGCCAAAAACTGGTAAAGAGGCCACTAAGTTGAGAATGGTTCGACCTCTCAAAGGAGTGATATAAAATTAAAATATTGAAAAAATGGCTACTCAAGCTATTGTTGACGTGGCAAATTTCTGCAAGATAGTTGTTTTGGATCTAATGCACTATTTAAAAAAAAAGAAGTGATATCATTGGCGGAGCGATGCGTAGCCTATAACGGACACCAAACTGCAAAATGTTGGTTAGTTGGTCTGTCCGTTGGTTGCACATTTTTAGTGTGGGTGGAGCCCAAATGAAAGGACGGATTAAATGAAATTTGGTACATCGCTTAATACACCCAAAAGTATTGCTGGGCCAAAATTTGCCGTAAATCGAACAATTATTACGGAAGAAATTACAAATTTTCGAATTAATTTCTAACACTCACTACACCATTGTAAATTTAGAATCCTGAATAGCTAAGGAATTCCGACGAAGCATACACAATGATGGTGATAGTCACGTTAACTTTAAAAAACACGGCAAATTAAATAAATGTTGGTTGCTTCTTTCTAGCTGATAACCTTTTTCGACGTAACTCAATGAAATAATAACATTTGATTTTCTCATTTTAACCACTAATGGAACATCGCAACTATAAAAAACAAAAGGATTCCGTTAACAATACACCTTAGCACCACTTGAAAAAAACAGAATGCTTGGAAGGATTACCTTCAGCATGGCGACGAAACTGTGCATTTATACTAGCGATGGGAATCCTGAATATGAAACCGAAATCGTTGTATAAAACGAATCTATACAGAAGTCGATGTATTTACACACAGAACAAAACAACAACATGCCTGCGTCTAATAGTTTAAAGATTCCTCGTTGCCACGGCAACGTGGAGCAACGTGTAGTCTCGATTCCGTGGGGCATTAATCAATAGGCCTAATCTCAAACGCAGCTGCTACTTACAAAATAAAAATGAAAACTAAAAATTATGCCTAAAAGCTACAAATTAGGCCTAAAGGCTAAAGTAGGCCTAAGAGCTAACACCTTTTGACCTACAGTATTGTGATCGTTACCGATGCATTGTAATGTACTTTTAAGATCGCTATTGCTGAGCATGATAGAGGTGTGCGCCTCAATATTTTCATTGGTGGCGTTGTCAAGACTAGTGTTTGACCAGCGGCAGCGTTGCTAACCTGTTTAATCTTTTGATTATTGTTAAAAACTATCGCTCTAATGATTGTTTGGCTCACAGTTAAATGCTTTATTATTAACATTTTGTAATCCGGGGAAGGTGCTTTGCACAGCAGTAACAAACGTGTCGTTTTATTTTTAGTCGGTGGCGATGGCTCACATCTTTAGTGTCGGATGTGGAAAGAAGCTAAAATTAACTAAACACACACTACATGACGGAGCGAACGAAAGCCTACCAATATAATATTCATAATTATAAATATGATACGTAGCTTTGGCCTATCTGAAAATAAAGCTAAAATAAGGCAAAGGCCTGCAAATAACTGCAGTACGTCACAACAAAAGGCAAATAGCCCAACTTAGACGAATGAGCATTTTTCCTAGATTTTTAAGGACACATATGGTACAGTCATTAAAATAAACACTAAATATAAATTTAAAATAAACACTAAATATAAGTTTAAAATAAAGGTATGTTCGCTCAGCCTACAATAGGCCCAAAGCCTGTTTCCTAGTATCAAAAACCAAAACTGGTAAAAGGGACTGCCAAGTTCCTACGGTTCGACCCTTTAAAATAGTGATATCAACACACCAAAACATTCGCCAAGTTAATCCCACCGAATAGTACTTTGTATGTTAAATGAAAACTTGAACATTGTTACCAAAAGTAGCAATGTTTTAGTTTTCTTTTAACCATCGAACTATTAGACGGTGTGATTAACTTGGCGAATGTTTTGGTGTGTTGATATCACTCCTTTGAAGGGCCGAACCATTCGGAACTTAATGATCCCTTTTACCAGTTTTGGTTTTTGATATGATTTACACTCTCCCTAACCCTCGAACCAGCAGCATGTTAAACCATAGCTATTTTAAAATTTAAATTTTCCGCACCGTATCGAAGAACTTATTTTCTTGATATCCACTACTGTCATAAACTAGCATAAAAAAATGACAATTTTAAATAAAGAACAACCCACCAAGAAATAGAAACTTGCGAGTTCATTTAATTTCAGCTATAATGAAATTTCATTCTTAGTTAAGAGTTCATTCATTCGAACTGATGAAGTAGTTCCTAAATTATGCATTGTTTGAAAAAAAGGTTATAACTTTATTACTCGACACAAAGGCACTTTAATAAAAAAAAAAACAAAGGGCTACAGCGACTATCTAGTCGCATTGGTCTTCTGTACAGTTCCTCCACGTCCAATGTTGAGGCGCACACTTCTATCATGCACTACAGCAGCTATCTCTATTATATAATCTAAAAACAGTAACCATCAGAATTGCCCGTTACAAATGTGTTAGCTTCTAAGCTTATTTTACGTTTTAGGCATAATTGTCAGCGTTTAGGCCTAATTTACAACTTTAATTTCGTAAGTAGCAACTAACGGAGATTTGGATTGTATACAGTACGCCTATTCATTTTTGCAACACGGTATGCCTCTGCGCACACAATTACAGTGTTACAACGTAACGCGCAACGTAGCCTAATATAGATCAGTGGTAGTAGGGAAGGGACAGGAGAAAATGCAGCAGCGACTCGTAGCAAATATTGACATTGCCATGGTAACGTGATTTTAGATCTATTTTTAATTATTTAGGCCTAATTTTTTAACGGCAGTTTTGGTTTCGTAAGTAGCAGTTAGGCCTAATGGAGAATTTGGTTCGATCGTAATTCTATTCATTCATGCAATAATGCGACAAGACTCTTTTAAACGAAGCTAAAATGTTTTTGTTTTTACGGCTGCGTTAACACAAATCTTTAGGATTTCAATTCGACGATGAAATGTTATTATTTAATTTAGTTACGTCGAAGAAGTCTATTAACTATAAGGAGGCAACAATGTTTTAATTTGTCATGTTATTTAACTAACTTTTGACACTGAATGGAACGTTGTAAACAGTGGTCGTCAATTTCTGGTACCGTTGCGAAGTTGAAAAAAGCGACGGACGGACGGACGCACAAAGTCGTTGCAATAGTCTTCTCATCCGGTACGGCTGTACAGAAGACTAAAAACAGTCTCATTTCCAAGTAACAATACGCTCAAATAAATGTATATAAAATAACATCACACACTAAGATTCTAGAATATCACTAACAAATAACACTTACGTGCAATGTTTTTTAGTAAATGCTGGGACTTGCCTTTCCCCAAAGGCCTCCATAAACTCTTCTAAGAATGTTGAAATGTTAACCTGTTTTTCGAAACACTTTCTGAATTCTTCACTCTTTTCCCTGAATAAAGGGATATCACCTTCGTCATCTCCACATTTCTCTACCCAAAATGGAGGAAAAGTACCTTGTTCCCAGGTGGTGGGATTGAAAATACTGTTTTGCTCTTGAGAAAGGACACACCAAATGATATCTGAAAATAAAACATGAATAAAATTAAGAGGAAGCCAAACATTTCACAAATACAATATCTTCCCTAAGGGTGAATGGGAAGAGCTGAGATAAGACCTGGTGCTGCTGTCGTGATACTTTTGTTTCATGTCAAGGGCGACGTGTCATTTAATTCAATTACAAGGGCTTAATTAGTAGCCATCTCATTCCATGTAATGTAAGACAGCTCAGCTGACATACATGTTGCTGCTAGCATTGATGCTAGATAGGATTCAACTATAGTCAAGTTATTACTTTCAGCTAAAATAGAAAAAAAAACCGAGTTAGGCTATGGTCAATCGCCAGTGTGCGTACAATCAATCACCGTCTTCTGTTCCTTATTCTCCATGGTAATCGGACAGAAGCTCGTGGTCCAAAAGCTCCCAGCCATTAGCTCACCAGTCAAAAGCTTACTGGACAAAAGCTCACATTTCCAAAAAGCTCACAGAACCAAAAGCTCACATATATTACCTATTTTTTCCTTATAGCAGTTCCTTCCTTTGAAGGGTTCAATTTCCTAGCGATGAAAGTTGGCTTCTCTGCCATGCTACAAGCCCCTTTCTACTGCACATGCGGGTAGGCCTCTATATAAGGAGCCGCCTCGAGCTGGGCGTCATTCTTTCTTACACTCGGGGTTTACCTCGGCAACCGAGCGGGGAAGCCGGGCAGGCCAAGGTAATGTAAGTTTTCGTATAGGCAACAAAAACCGAAATCAGCCAGGCGCAACCCTGGTATTTCTAATTTTTTATTGCCGTCGAAAATATCATTACCTATTTTTTCCTTATAGCAGACCTTGTCTCATGGAGGCAGGTGCCAAGGTGCAGGAGCCCGTGCTGCGAACAGGCTGCCCCGGAGTCAGGAACAGGTTGCCGTGGATGCTCTGGTTGGTCGTGTCGAAGCAGACGAGTCCCATGGTGTGCATAACAGTGACCGTATTCTGGGCAAGGTAATGGAAGAAATTAGGCCTGCAAACATGACAAATTCTTATTACCTGTAGGTTATCTTGTCCAGTGAGAGCTTGAAGGTCTTGTATCCTGCGGAGAGAGTCCGCGAGGCGGAGTCCCGGGATTCCGAAAACTTAGTTGTGTCGGCGCAGATTAGGCCATTCCTGGTTTTGCTGACGGGTGAAGACTGCGTTACGCCGGCATGGTGTAACAACCGAGAGACCAAGAAGCCCAGGGAAGGGTTCTTGTCCGAACGACACTGTGTTGAAGCAGTAAATGTTCACATCCATCGTAGGAGGCACTCGAAGGATAATTGAGGAGAAGAGAACAGGGATTACGGCGGAGTATGAGGAAACGATAGTGTCTGGCCGAAGGAACGGGATGACGATAGGAAGTTTTCGTAGCACTAGTCCTGATCTGTAGAGCGGACAGAGTAATCCGATTATAAGATAGGTACAGTGGGTTGCTGAATGGTGTTGACGAGAGTGAAAAGGAAACATAGCATTACACGATGCCGTGTTGCTATTCTTGTACAGGGTTCATGTAAGTTCTTCCCAGGATTGTCCCAAAAACTTCATTGGACGTGCATCGTCGAGGGAGTGTATAGTCAGGGGGAAGTTCCTGCAGGGTCCTGATATGAAGGACAGGATGCCGGGGAGCCGAGAGGAAGACCGAAGGTAAGCCGAAGAGACATCGCAGAAGAATTTTGGAAACGTTCTTGGGTACAGGTGAAGTGACAGAACGCTCCCGGTAAAAGGCTTCTTGAAGAGTGTGTCGGTTTCTAGGGTAGGGCTCAGAAACCGAGCGCCATACCCTTGGCCTGGGCCTGGCAATCCGAACAAGGCAGTTCTCGAGTGGAGACGGAAGAGCATTTAACGAGCCCAGGGAATAATGGTAATAACGACGAGGCGTCATCGAATTGCCAAACCGTGTAGCCTGACAATGGCTGAAGGCTGGAAGATGAGGAAGCCATGACGAAATTGCTGATTGAACCGTTTGAAGCATCAGGGTGGCTGTGTTGTCGTGAGTGCCCGGAGTCTCACAGACCGAGTCTGGGAGAGATGTAGTAAGATGTGGAATCGGAGATTCTAAGGAAGTACTCGCATCGTTTGCCGTGTCCAAGAGTTTAGCGGATGGCGGAAGGAACAGTCTGTCACAGAAACCCGATCGGATTGACTTGGTGGAAAAGGATGCGAAAGCTTGAGGTGAACTTCGTCCGTGTGGACGCCAGGTATGTGACCGGGTACAATAATCTTCTCGCCAACGAGTCTTGGCTTGGAGTCGGATTGGAGGGACTGGCATCCGGATGCCGTGGTGGAGATAGGGAAAATTAGTCGTCTCGTGTTATCTCATCCTCGATCCCACGTGGTCCTGTCTCCCCCACCCCCCTTCTTTTTCCTTGGAGGCGGAGGGCCGAAGAGACCTGTAAACTATTCACAAGGAGAGGAGAACGAGGTGGTTGAAGAAGGAATCCGGAGAAACGGCTCAGGATGCCGGCTGTCGAAGGTACCGGACGGGATATAGATTATATAGAAGAACGGAGGTGAGTGTTCGTTGGGAAAGGTACCGGAGACTGATCTATGCTGGTGCTGTGCTGGAAGTGGGTGCGGAGGTCACTGGAGATAGTGAATACTTTTTGACGACCCTGTGGTAGGAATCGGAACAACATGAAACAAGGTCAAGCGTGGCCAAATGAATGCTGGTCCAGAAGGAAATCGTTGAACGTAGAGTGCGATGACGGACGGCTGGAAAGAAAAAGCATGGGGTACATCCCCTTCCTATATGAGGAGGGCAACCAGGAAAAGGAGGGAACCCGATAACAGCTTGTCCATGGCGTGAGACGGATGCAGGCTAGACGTGAAGGGTAATCCTGTAGCGGATACGGATGACGGAGTCTCTTTCGAAATTAGTATGACTTTGCTGGTAGAGTTGTTCTTGCTCATCTACTTTTCTCTTTTTTTAACACAACTCTTGACTTAGTTTATTTCAAACAAAGAAGGGTTCATTGCATCCTCAACGTATGAGGAACCCAGAAGCAGTTGATCGAGAAAACGGAAGCGCTGCTAGATTGCCGGTGGAGTCATTGGTCTTGGTAAAGGCCGGGAGTCCGAAGGGGTTAAGCAGTCCGTGCAAGAGGGCGCAGGCGAATTTTTGTCAGAAGGAAGCCCGAGGCTGTAGCTGTTGATGGCTTGGAAACAATCCTGGTGATACCTGCAATCGTGATTTGAATGCCAGATACGGAGGCCGAGAGGTCAAGGAGAGGAAATCCAGTTACTTAAGACGGGGAACCGCGGTGTAGGGCCCCTGGCTCAGGGCATCCGCTGTGGAAAATGTTGAGGCTATTGTGAGTTCCGCACAAAGAAGACAAGGTGAGGCGAAGGCCAAAGTCTGAGCGGGAACCAGGGAGAGTGTCAATGGGCCGGTCTTGGAAAGACTGGGCGCAGGTAGGTAACAGCAGCTTGTCGGTGGAGCCGAGGGGTCGCAATCCACTGAAGAGTCTGTTGCGGGAGAAACCCGAGAACGAGGAAACTGGGGAAAGGGAACTGGAAGCTGAGCGACCAAGTGAAGACAGGAGGACTTGAAGTCATGGAATCCGCAGGTGAAGATCATGAGGCAGGCTGGAAAGGAGTTCGGCGTGGCAGAGGATCTGCACGCCGATAGCCGAAGTAGGAATCCAAAAGGCGGCTGAAGGAAGCGAAGGTCCGCAGATGATGTCGGTTCAAGTGAATTCGGGAAGATTGAAGACAACCGCTGCTTAGTGGAGGAACGGCTTGGGAAAGATGAGGTGGCCGAAGAATTCAGTGCCGCTGTTTTTTTGTTGAATATGTTAGCCCCGCTAGCAGGCTAGAAGGAGAATCCGAGGAGAGTCCGGGAGAAAATATAGAAGGCCGGCGACTGGCGAGTTGGCCAGGTCAAGGCCAGAAAATCTGGAGGAATCAGAGGAATCCGGAGACACGATGACAACAGGAGAATCCGTTAGAAACCGTCTGGTCCTGGCATAGTGGTAACACGGGTTTGAAGGAAGAGCCGAAGAGAGAACCACGCATCGTGGCTGACCTAGGAAGAAAGAATGACGCCCAGCTGGAGAAGGCTCTTCATATAGAGGCCTACGCGCATGTGCTGTAGAAAGGGAGCTGGGAGCATGGCAGAAAAGCCAACTTTCATCGCTAGGGAATTGAGCCCTTCAAAGGAAGGAAATGCTATAACGAAAAAATAGGTAATGATATGATATTTTCGACAGCAATAAAAACTCACTTTACGAAAAATATACATAAAATAAAATAAACAATTTAAAAAATGCAATATTTATAGAGAATTTAACCCTTAAATTGGCACAATGACTTGTGCAATTTTTTTAGGTCCTAGTCACGCATTCAACACGTCATTCCATTGGGTAGGAGATGATGGTGCTAGCCACGTGAGTCTTGTCAGCTTTGCTTGGGGTCCACGGAAACGGATGTATGTCAAAACAGCGCGCGACAAAACAGCGGCGTCAAAATAGCGTGACGACAAAACAGCGTGCGACAAAACAGCGCGACAACAAAACAGCTCACGACAAGATAGTGCACAACAAAACAGCGTGACGACAAAATAGCGAACGACAAAACGGCGCACGACAAAATAGCGCAAAAAGTTGTTTTAGAACGATGATACTTCGTAATTATCATCTGCTGGGGCAATTTCTGTCTTATTTATTTATTAATTACAAACTGGATTGTAATGGTGTTCTATTTGTCCTTCGGGAAGTAGAACAATAAAGCCCCAACACTTAAATTTATTTTCCCGTATATACCTGCTAACCTGTTCTTTTACTGGCTCACAGATTCGATAGACCTCCCGATCTAACGTTTGGTACGATAGGCTATAGTAGCACTTAAAATTTCCCGAACATTCGTGCCGAATAGAACTCAATTTTCACCACCAATACTCCAAAAAAAAATAAAAGAAAACCAACAAACCGTTAATTCCCTATTTATTTTCCACAATCTCAATATCCAGAATTTCCAAAACACAAACTCTCAACAAAATTTAGAAATCGACACAAGATCAACAACGAACTAATTAAATCTCCGAACTGTCCCTTTAATCACCAATCTCGAATCCCAACACAAACAGTAATCACCCAAATTAACACAAATCGAAATTTCCCAACAAATCAATCCAATCCCTCAAAAGAGCTTCCTGTATCAATTGCAAATGCACTCAATCACTCAGAATTCCTCACTCACCTCCAAATCTCCCTGCGAAGCTGCAGAAGTTGGTTCCCGGCCTGGGAGCGTCCGCACCCGGGCAACGAAGCCTACAACCGCGATACTCTCTTCAGGCCTAAAGTGTTTGCCCAAAAAAAAATATACTTCTTCACCGAAATCTTCAGAGTCCAATTTTGCCAAGATTCACCAAAAGTCACTAAATTCCACCAAAATTCACCCTAACTCTCCAAAAGTTCTCTCAAAGTTCTCCAAAGTTCTCACAAAGTTCTCTCTATCCCTCAACTATACCCGAAACCACAATCTGGCCAACCTAACCGCGACTTCAACTCTTAACTTTCCCTATCACCCACAACACTTTCCAACACTTTCCCACACTAACGCGAAGACAAAGGAAATCTTAACTCAGCAACTACGAAACACACATCCGATCAACCCAAGAAACTTCACGCACTCCCACGGACGATCGTCCAAACTTTCGAGATTCAGACCGTCCAGTCTTCCACGCCTACGCGACCTAAGGTCACATTATCCACGCTTGATTGGATCAAATTTAATTTATGCAAACGTCACAACTCCCAATTTTGGTTAAAAAGCCATTAATGTCGTCACTTCCCGTGAGACGTCACTTGGTCAAACCTAATTCTCCAATCCCATTTAATCACGTCAGTGGGGTCTTTCT
Source organism: Lithobius niger (assembly GCA_023313725.1). Classification (NCBI taxonomy): domain Eukaryota; kingdom Metazoa; phylum Arthropoda; class Chilopoda; order Lithobiomorpha; family Lithobiidae; genus Lithobius; species Lithobius niger. The sequence continues at coordinate 82,795 of JAHWFP010090272.1, forward strand.
TTTTTTGTTCTTCGACCAACCCTTCATTTTCAAGTAACCCTATCCTCAGAGAAAAAAAAAACGAAAAGTCGGGTGCGCAGGGCTCTCAGGCAGAAATCCAACTAAATCTGCAAAAATCGATAACTCGAAAACTATACATGATACAGACACGTGGTTTTCATTACCAAATTTCAAATGAAACCAGCTTTCCAACGGTATGTAAAACCACAAGATTAAAATCATTTTTGCCAAAGTTGACATAACGGCCTAAATTAGGGCATTTTCCCTGAAAATTCCCAAACTTTTTTCAACAAATTTCTCACTGAAATACTGCGGAACTATAGTTCTTTCTACATTGTGTTTCGAAAACACGACGTCGGCCTTTAATTTAGGGAAAAGGAGGATTTTCTTAATTTTCACCAAAATTTACCTTAATCAATTTTGCTAGTCACTAATTATGAATGGATAACTTGTATAATCTTATCAAACTATTTCGGAGGTCACTCGACCTTTAATAAACGTTAATTTTTCTGAATTCCAGTTTTTTAGGCAAAAACACAAAATTAGGCCTATAAATCACATCTCCAACACACAAACAAACACAAGGCACAAACGTACATAATCTAGACCATGCACAGGAAAACACAAGGCCATTCTTTAAAGTGGAGAATCTCTACCAAAACCAATCTGTTTCATTTTAGATCATTTAGTTCAGTTATCCATTGAAGACAATGGATGCGAAATCAAATCTATCTGTCAACAATAAAAAAAAATATTCTATAGGCGAATGAACAATAATTTGCCCCTTAAGGGGATAGAACGTTTCAAAATCTTGGTAATTACACCTGGTCATTCCTTTTAAACCAATTTTGATCAATTTATAGCTTAGTTCACAAACATACATCAACACACAATCAAACTGTAATACAGGGAAGCTTAAACCGCAAAATTACAATTTTAGGTTAATTTCAATTAAATTTATGTTGTTCTTATAACTGTCGGATGTCAAACCATGAATTTCATACATATTTCAAAGCACACAAATCGCCAAAATAACGTCATACGTTCACATTCCATTCCAAAACGATACATTCCTATACAGTCACAATGACACAAAGAACTTCGCTCAAATGTCAATTTTATACTATTAAATTTAGTTGATGCGCCCTTAAAATTTACACAGAGATGACGCCAATCTGTTTGTTTACCAATTTCGAAAGTTAGTTGCGGGCGGGGCGATCGCTAACTACCAATTTTTTGACCATAATAGTTGTAAGTATTCTATAACGAGGTCAGGACTCTATATTTTACGAAAAATACTTCTACTCGAATCTAATTAAAAATATTAATACCAGTGATTCCTACATAGTATAGGTATGTGCCAAGATATCTTTCATTTCTTAATTTTGATTTTTTTATAGGTTAAACCAATTTTTTCTTTCCAAGATGTTATTATGGCAAGGCTTGTCAATCGTCACCTCCCGAGCAGAAGGAATTTAGGCTTTCTTATTTTTATTTTTCCAATTCGGCCACTGGTCCCTAGCAAAAGCGCCGATTGCCCCGGTGTCAAATTCGAGCATCTCATCCGCCATTTTCTTCCGGTCGGGACGCGTGCATTCGCCAGCCCGGCCAAGCGTCCAGCTGTATCCATAAACTTCATTCAAGTGCCGCTGTGACAGGTCAAGTTCTTATTATTTTTTTTTTTTTTAATATCCGTTGCGCCCACGCAGAAGGGGAAGCAACAAGGGGTCTTATCCCTGAAAACTAGGGATGCTCTTATGTACCAATTTTGAATTAAATACTCATAGCTTTACTAATTAATTTCGACATGAATAAAAAGTGGTTAAAGCTGTAAACAAGACCATAATTATCATTGACTGACCAACCAACTATTTATTTATCAATCAATTAACGGTTTTATTTTTTGATTATTTTATGAATATGAAGTTACTATTGACTACTGTTATTAATTTGCGCTAACGATTACCAATTTTTACTACGAAGCCTCATCAAGAACGAAACACTAATTACCAACTTGGGCACATAACTCAAATGCAAAACTTCAAACAAGTAAGGCAACAATAAAAAAAAACATAATGCACACAAATAATGCAGAATTGTAGGCCTATGCGAACGGCCTATTTTCAACACATCTTCACAGCATCGAATGCAAACATATTCGTGGATCCCAAATTTTTGGAATTTTACTTCATGTCAAATTTGAATAGAATAAGGTTTAATTCTCAAAATAATTTTTTCCTTTCTTACTATTATCGTGAAGTTCGATAACTTAATCGACTGGCTACTACGTTACACAATTTTCAAACTTGGTGTCGATGAACACAACTTTTCAGCAGGGGGGGGGGGGGGGAAGGAAGGAAGGGGGGGGGGGGTCGGATAATCAAAGCAAGTTCTTCTTTCACAACACTCAAACGGAATTCCTTTCAGTAGATTGTCCCTTTAAGGCAGTACGCTAACAGTTATCTCTTCAGTTACTTTTTCAAATAGGTCTAATACCTTGAATATTTTTTCTGCCTTGTACTTCGGAATTTTGACCAGTGGCGTACCCCGGTGTACGTGTCATAAGCCCTTTAAATAGTTAAACTGCGCTGGTAATTATCGGTTAAGGCTTGCATTTCTATGGAAGGGGCCGCCAACTGACCAATTGGGACTTTATTACATGTTGCTTTCGGAGTACTGTTATTTCACGCCAAATCTTACCACACCTTACTTGCCTGATAACGTTCTGAGGCTCACCTGCCAACCATCAATCCTTTCTGTGTCCACCAACGCCAACAAATACCAATTAGGCTATTGTAACTAAAAATTCTTTAAAATGAATCTGTACTGTACTATCGATAAAAATTATTAACGGGGACGTCCACTGCAGTGTTTTACCTTCGACTCCATAAAGACAGTTCAAATGTATCTCTCGTAACACGAGATAACATATTTTGAGTTCGTGCTCCCTTGATAAGCAAACAAACAAACAACAACAACATTGTCATGCAATTTTTTACGAAACTTGCCAAATATATATGTATGGCACGTAAATGTTTAAGTTAATTCTCTAAAAGATATCGGTTGTATTCTTTCCGGTCAAAAGCGGAGGGGGGGGCCCCCATCTTTTAAACTGTAAAATTTTGATAATGACTTCGGTTTTCTTTAATACGGAGTTACACTAAATGTTACACCTGAAAATTCGGTTTTTATTCTGCTTCATTAATTTTTAATTGATTTACTAAAACGTCAAACAATTTACCTGGATCTGTAAATTTCTGTGAGGGGGTGGGGGGGACTGAATTTCTTATATTTGGATTTCAACCAATTCCTCTTAAAGAGACATATCAATGAAAACACTGTTTATACTTGAATACACGAAAAAATACACTAATACACTAATACATGGAATTCTTCTATTTTTCGGCTTTTGCTGGGAAAGTTCGAATTTTTATGGACTTATTTATTTTTCCTGCTGTCATAGTTCGCTCTCTCTTCATTTCTATGGATTTTCACAAATTTGTAAATACTTTGCAAACACGCAAATCAGCACTGTGGACCCTGTCCCTTACTCTTAACGCTGGCTGCAGAGTTCCATAACTTAGCACGTGGAGGGGTCTTTTGGCCTTAATGGGTAACCTCTGGCCTCATAGCCCGGCCAAAAGTACTTAGCAGAGACGTGAAAGCTCATTTACTTAGAGTCTTATCCACCCAGAGAAATATTTTGATGTAAGTACGCAATTATATTTTTTGGTCTTTGTTCGGAGTGGGGTTTTCGCAAACTTCACCCTCTTTGGTCTTTAACGTACAATTGTGTACACACCGGTACACATACATTTTCAGTAGCTTGGTTTTTAATAATGCCACCAAATCTTGGTTGGATATAGAGTGTGCTAAACAGTTTAAACCCCTTTCCGCTCTCAAGAGGAGGTAATAATTCAGATTTCTTGAGTGTCTTTAGGAAGGGAAGATCAACATTTGGAGTCTGGGTGCAAAGCACACGTTAGCGTTTCTTAATTCGAATGATAGTCTAACTCTTGATGAATATTTTTGAATCAATTCAATTTAATTATTATGGAGGATTTTTCAAAATTTTATGCATTGGGGACCTTTAATAAAAGTTTCTGCAGATACGGTTGTTCACTCTGGTAGACACATTGGAGGTAGCCGAATTAGCCCAAATTTGAACCTGATGTACGGTTTGGTACAAATTGCAAAGTTCTGGTTTTAATTCTACGATTTCTTGGTAGACTGATTTGTTTAGTCATCACATGGGCTAAATATATTCAAAATCAAGGAAACAGTTTTTCCAAAGTTTATGACGTGAATACACACAGCACAGGGGATGTATTTAGGTTGATGTGCGGCTTGCAATTGGTAAGGGGCTCACTCTGTTTTGGCTTAGAGTGACCTCTAGTCTGTTATTGCAGCAAGCACACCTCGCTATACACCTGTAGGCTATCTTCGCATGGTCTTGGTTTATTTTTACTGTTCTATTGTATGCCTCTCTGTTTGGACTTAGAGAGGACTTAGTTCGTATTACTAGCTCTTATTAAACTGTGGGTGGGAGATTTGTATTGCAGCTTTGGTTAACTTCATAGTTCATGGGTTTGATTCAATGGGTTTGGCAGCAAACAGAAGAATGGGGTTTTATAGCAGTACGCCTCCGTTTTCGAGGTCTTAGTTCATGGTTCACAGCAACAAGGAGGGGGGATGTCTTTTGTCTCTTATTCAGTTCACAGATTGTTAAAGGGGTTGCCTCGCTGAGGACTTAGTTCATATGGCATTAATCTTCTATGATTTTGTGAACGTAGTGGAGCTCTCATCGTATTGCCCTTACAATAGTATAGTAATGGTCTTAGTTCATAGCTCCAATTTGTCATCAGAAACAAACAAAGGGGTGGGGGCATGGTTATCTTCATAGTTTACACAGCTTATAGTAGTGGCAGCTTACTGATGGTCTGTTAGCATTATTGGTGCCTGCAATAGGTCTTAGTCTGTATGTAGGTGGAAACTGAGGGGGTTCTGGGCAAGTCACTCGGCTCGCTCCATTGGCATTGGCCCAATCGTCAAGTGTCTTTGTGGTGGTATCACTACCACAGGATATAAGAATAAAAAACAATACATTTAAACTTCAGGATCAGCATGGTACGCTGTTGTACGCTGTTGGTACGCTGCATGGTACGCTTCAGGATCAGCATGGTACCCTCCCTACACACCACACTAAGTAAAACCAATATACTGGAAAAAATAAAATCGGACCATTAACTGAAAGCTGTGGGCAATTTGTGTCTTATTTATTTAGGCCTCACAAATTACATTTAATTACAAATTGTAGATAAAAACAAAACCATTTTTTTAGATTTCAGGATCAGCATGGTACCCTCTCCCCGTCACACAAACACAAACTAATACTACTCGTAAGCAACTATTTAAACTTCGCGAATGTCAGCATTTAGTCACACCACTGGGCTATTGTTTTTCCCATACGGGTGACAAGAAACATTGATTGCCGGCAATTTCGAATTGGGCTTTTCCAAAAACACTCAAATTAAGGATACGGTAAAAGTTTTTCGGTCACTTATGTTCAAACAGTAGGCGCTGGACCACACGGGAAAGACGGGGAAAGCGGCTGAACTTCTTAGATCGCCCGCATCTTCGAAGAAAATACCGTCAGCAACCAGATCCACTTCACAAGAGTAACAACAGCCGTTACGGGAGGGGGAAGAATACCATGCTGATCCTGAAGTTTAGATGTATTGTTTTTATTCTTATCTACAATTTGTAATTAAATGTAAGTTTTAGGCCTAAATAAATAGGACAGAAATTACCCACAACTTTCAGTTACAGGTTTGATTTTATTTTTTCCAAGTATGTTGGTTTTACTTAGTTTTATGTGTGGTGTGTGTGTGTGGGAGGAAGGGGGGGGGACCATTCTAATCCTGAAGTAGTTTAAATTTATTGTTTTTATTCTTATCTTAATAAATAAGACAGAAATTGCCCACAGCAGATGATTATTTCAAACTATCATCGTTTTAAAACAGCATTTTGCGCTATTTTGTCGTGAACAATTTTGTCATCACGCTGTTTCGTCGTGCCCTGTTTTGTCGTGCGCTGTCTTGTCATCACGCTGTTTTGCCATCGCGCTGTTTTGTCGCACGCTATTCTGCCGTCATGCTGTTTTGACGCCGCTGTTTTTCGCGCGGTTATTTCCGCGCTATTTTGACGGGATACCCACAGAAACCACTCACAAAACTTGTGCTTCGTGTTTGTAGTTTTTTTTTGCTGTTTGTAGTATGTATCCCACAGGATATAAAGCCAAATTATGGGTTAAATTGAGGAGCCAACCACTTTTTAGAAACAGTTTTTAAGGTTTCTCTGGCCTTCATACAATCCAAGCAGTCTAGGTGGGTCTGCTACAACTACATGGTAGTCTAACTGGGTAGTGTGACGATTTGAATTCAGGTCGCAGAAACATACTGTTTTGTTGGAGGGATTCCTGTACTCATATTGGACTTACTGAACCCTTACCATACTGTGTGATCTCTTCTTGGTCCATTTATGGCAACCACAGTTAAGGATGTTCGTAGCCAATATGTGCCGCAAATTCATTCTTCTACCTTCACAAATGTTATTTGTACGATCTGTACTAACGTGTAATCTCTATTAGAAAATATGGGACGAATCAAGTACTGTTCTGAAATTAACTATATTGGGAGGAATAAGACTTGAACAAACCGTGAAGCCGTCACATGAGCTCGAACTGAATGGCCACGATTCACAAGTATCTTATATCTCCATTCCCCAAACTAGTTTGAAAACTTGACATACGACAATCTTGAATTCCTTGATTCTATAACGAAGCAAATGCTAATCTTATGCACTTAAACTAGGGAAGTAAATCCACGATGAGAGGACAAGAGAAAGGTGCTGCATAATGAGAGTGATATAATGAAAGTCCTCAAGCTCCCCGAGATCAAGCAACGAATACGATTTGAAGTTTCGTCGTCTTCCTGTCTTCCTTTAATGATTGGGTGGTGTTTTATGTAGAACACTGAGTTTTGGGTTGTCTACTTCCAGTGATATCAGTGTGCTCATTTTCTAAATATTCGTAAATACCCTTACAGTAAGTTTCCAATTTTTCAGAATACTCCTGTAATGTAAAGAGAAGATGCTACAAACGTTCCTTTGCAAGAACGTAGTTTTGACACAAGTCGTGTTTGGTTTGTGTCCGTGGAATATTAGCTACTTCGTCCGACCTATCATTACGTGCCAATACCAATAAACTCCGATTAGAACGCCCACTAATACGGATTCCCCTGTTCCCATTAAATGCATCCAGACATCCACAAAGTAACACCACTGCTAATACCGTCACGTGCCGAGTTTCTATTTTATATTGCATACCATTGAATCTTATGAGAGTGAATGGAACTCAATAGGTGACTGGGCTCTTCTGGTTGCCACCGAACTAATTCACTGTGATCTTTTCACCCTGTGAAACTGTCAGACTAAGTTTTTGAACTATACATAAAAGTCCATCTGCTAGTGAGTTTCCTTTTTACATCAGCGTGTACTCTGTCGTGTACTCCGACTATTAAGCATGTAACATAATTAGCTAGGGGCGAAACTATGTATCGGCAGCAAAAATAGGAGCATCAGCAGCAGCATAAGTAAAACAATGGCAACAATAGTAGAGAGGACTGCCTGAAATTGGATTGGAGTTGTATTGTTCTCCTTATTTTGTGGGTACCGGGCCATACTGGTATTTTCAGGAACAAGCTGGCCGACGATCTAGCTAGGCGGGGGTTTGTGTCCACAGGCTCAATGTTATTCAGTTCCTGGTTGGCCCGAGGGACCTGCGTTCTGTGGCCACTGCTGTGTTTTGGCAGACTATAGATGGGAGACTGGTGAGACAAAGTACTCTTTTCGAGTTACATCATTCTGTTTCTATGCCGGCTACTTGGGGTCAGCCGTCTCGGAGGGATTCTGGTCTTGTTTCTAAACTACGGACCGGGCATGTTCGGCTGCCATAGCATCTGCATCGGCTTTGGTAGTGCGCTTTATCACAGTGTACCTGAGAGTACTAGAGAGGAGACAGTTAAGCACTTTTTGTTCTCTTCTCCCATCTGGGTGGCACAGCGTCGTCTGCCTCCGAGTGACAGGAATGAACCCATGACCGAGGCCCTGTTTGTGCTACCACACTTGACAGGTAGTAGAGACTCTCTTCGAACCGTGTTTGGGTTTTGCCGGACAACTGGTCGTTTCTCTTAGAGTTAGTATTCCCCCCCCCCCCCGCCTTTTTTTTCCTGTTTCCTTTCCTTCTTTTTCCTTTATGTCAGGCCATCCAGGCGTCCGGTTGGGTTTTTTGCACTTGCATATGGTTGGTACTGGTTCCCAGTGTTTGCTGTGTAGTTTAGAGTAATTTGTGGTTTAGTATTGAGGGAATGGTGTACTACATCGCAATGCTCACAATAAATAAGCCTGTAACCTGCATCAACAGCTTAAGCGTAACAATGGCAACAATAGTAAGAGGAGCTGCTCGCCTGAAACGTGACCTGGTGAAAACCTCAAGCTCAGTTTTGGCTGGGGCCAAAAGAAACCCCCTGTTTTCCAGCAGAGTCATATCCTCGCCACTGACTCTTCTGCACACTGAAAACAAACCACTGGGTCTGGCCCTGAAAACCATAGAGCAACATCATCTGCATAGCAGACAATGTTGTTCTCTGCCCCCAACTTGAAGTAGAACATCATTTCTTTATTGCCAAACCAACTTAACCTGGTAATTTTAGCATTACATTCCTCGAATGTGATGTTCCCCTGGAGGTTTCTTCCGGTTTGTAGAAGCCTGCTTGCATATCCCACCACACATGCACGGCGCGGTCCTCCCTTATAAAAGAGACAGCGCACACGCTATCAGCATTCATTTTCCTCCAGAGGTGTCTCCACGCCACCTCGCTTCCCGGTTCCCCGACTGTCGTTTGGAAAATTGGATTCTTCGCCGAAGATGGCCACCGCTTCGAAAGCCCATTCTTCGTCTGACGCTCATCCTCGTGCTCTTCTCACTTCGATCTTGGCAGCCGTTGGGCATCCGCCCTCGCCGCTCCCGCTCCTACCCGCCCGACACCTGCCGATGTCGCGCCGTATCCTGATGTCGCATCGCCTGACTCTCCACTCCTCCCGGGCCAGCGCACGCCGCCTCCCGCCCCGTTGGACCTGTCGTCCCTCCAGCACGACCTTCAAGCCGCCAAAGACTCCTACCGGACCACCAAGCACAACCTCTGCCATGCGACTCTCGCCCATTCTTCGGACAGAAACTCGTCGGTCAACTCCTCCCGGATAGGCCTTAGCATCAGTCGCAGTGTCGTACGGGAAATCGTACATGACACTGTCCGCCATCTCCAAGTCAACCCGATGCCGCCGCCCTCCTGCACATCATTGGTACGGAAAACCCGCACCCAGGACTGGGTCGCATCCACCTCAAGCTACGAAGGCCACAGACTTGCCGCTTCCCCCCCGCCGGCCACGGCACCCAAGCGCAAGTCGGACGACAGACTGTCCCACCCGCTGTCACCCGCCCTTGTTGCTGAGAAACGCATCAGGTTTCTGGACGACACTCCTGACGAAGCCACCCTGTCCCTCGCAGCTCTTTTAAAAACTGTCGAGCAGACGGTCCCGGACTGCTTCCTGTTCAAGCCCTCCAAGGTTCCAGACGCTCCTGTCATCAACCGTGGCCTAACGACAGGCCTTGGATTTGCCTCGAGAGACAAGTACACCAAGCCCCGCTGCCTCCTGGGACAGTCAACGACACTCCTAACGTGTCTACTCCGCAACGAAGGCTCCATTCTAGACAAAGGCGATCCCCTTCTTCTCGACACGGAACCCCCTACGCCACGCCCTGGCCGAGAAAACTGCTTCTTCTGATCCTTTGGAGACGGCACTACTAACCCCCGCAATTTCGAAACCTACCCGGAGTGCAAATTTATTTGCAGCGAGATCAAGATGGACTTCGGCACTTCGTTGTCCATACCCAAGAAAGCCGACGTTTCAACCTTCGTACTATACGAAAACGACAAATGCATTCGGCTAAGCCTACGGGCGGCCTCCCAAGCAGACGTCCTCCATACCGCCATCAACGCTCTATGCGAGAAGCTGTCGTCCGACAATACTCCAAAAGAGCTCAAGAACTTGCCGTCCCTTATTTCCCAACTCTTCCAGAAAGCCAACTTCGCCACCTACCACGCCATGAACTGGGCGACGAGAGCGCTGTTTAATAACACCCTCCTCCTCCATGACATCGCCCTGTCGTTGGCAAACAACCTGAACTTCTCCACACGACATCGTCTCAGAAATCAACCAATCCACGAGTCTGAAACTCTTTTCCGGGGATTGATCCCGACACTCGCTCATCTTGACGTCTCGAAGAAACCAAGGCCGCAAAAACAATCCATGCCCTCAAACCACCCATTCTCAAGGAACAAACAAGCCAACCCCCGCCTCGCCGACGACTGGCACAAAAACACGGCATCATCCTCTAGCCGCCCGGACGACACTGCCACTCCTCAGCAACGAAGTCAGCAGCCCTTTCGTACCGACGCTCCTCGCTCCCGCCTCAGCCAACGCTCCCAGCAGAAGCACGTCGCTACCCCTGACCGAAGGAGCCGAATCTTATCTCCCGGGGGTAGGAGAATGCACCGGAAAAATCAACAATGACCCCCTGCACCTAGCTGGCCTCCCGGTCGGGGCCAGACTACGCCACTTTTTCCCGGCCTGGCAAGAATTAACCATCAATACGAATATCCTGTCAATAATAAAACACGGCTTTCGTCCGACGCTCCCACATCAACCGCCGCTGTCGTCATCCCCTCCCTGGGACTTCTCGCCCCAAACGACAGCTTCCCTGTCGCACGAAGTATCGGAGTTGTTACGGAAGGGGGCGATACGCCAACTGCCCAACCCAGGCCCGGGATTCTACAGTTCGATATTCACCCGCCCAAAGAAATCAGGAGGTCTACGCCTAATTTTCAACATGAAACCCCTTAACAGGTTCATCCAAAACGAACATTTCAAGATGGAAACCCTCGACTCCATCCGCCAATCATTCAAGCAGAACGACTGGACAGGCACCATCGATCTGGAAGACGCTTACCTTCACATCCCCCTTCATCCAGCAATCACCCACTACTTTCGTTTCGTCTACGACCTGAAAGTCTTCGAATTCCGCTGCCTCCCCTTCGGCCTGAATGCAGCTCCAAGGATTTTCACCTTAGTCCTCAAACCGATCCTGGCGAACCTTCACCAACACCAAATACAGGCCAATGCCTATCTCGACGACTGGGCCCTCAACAATCCAGACCCCTCCCAACTGGAACGCAACAGGGACAAGACCATCAACTTGCTGAACAGCCTGGGGTTTGGCGTAAACCTAGCAAAGTCACGACTCCTTCCAGAACAAGTATTCACGTGCCTCGGAGCCACATTCGACCTACGATCGGCATCAATCTCCTCGTTTCCAGAACGCATAGAGCACCACCTACATCACATCCGTCTCTTCCGCCTCCAACCAAGCTTCTCCGCCCGGGAACTAAACTCCCTCATCGGAAAAATGGATGCAATGGCCAACCTGGTCCCTTACGGCCGGTGGATGGTAAGACCATTCCATCACTACCGGATAGACAACCACTCAATCAACCAAAACAATCCGGACAACCAGATCCCGCTCAACAAGGACTTCCCCTTCGAATCCCTCCTCTGGTGATCCGACGTCACAAATCTGTCGAAGTCCGTCCCTCTACAGGAATCTCCACCCGACCACCAAATCTTCACGGATGCATCAAGCACTGGCTAGGGAGCACACCTAGACAACCAGGAAATATCCGGCTTGTGGCCTGCCACCCTCAGAGACCACATCAACAGATTGGAACTACGTGCAATCCTCCTAGCCCTCTGGCACTTCCTTCCACTCATCAAAAACAAGGTCATACAGATCCAGGCCGACAACACAACAGCCCTGGCCTACATCAGGAAAGAAAACGGAACGAAATCAAGATCACTCCACAACTTAATGAATGAAATCTTCAATCTGTGCATCCCACACAACATCACCCTCCTACCACTTCACATCCCAGGCAACAGGAATGTGATTGCAGACTCTCTCTCACGCCAGAAACCACCAGCAGGCAAATGGTGCCTCAAGAAATCCATCTGCGAATCTCTCTTCAACATCTGGGACAGACCAATGCTGGACCTATTCGCCACGAGGCACAATGCTGGACTTCCCCACTACATCACCCCGATTCCGGACGACTCAGCAGTAGCAGTAGACGCTCTTACGTTCCCATGGCACAACCTGTTCGCCTACCCATTTATAGCCTTCAAGCTGCTTCCACAAGTACTTCAGAAAATAGAAGTAAGCCAAGGTCTATTCATCCTAATAGCCCCCCTCTGGCCGTCTGCAGCCCGGTTCCCGCTCCTCCTAAACCTAGCAGTCGACACTCCAAGAAGTCTCCCTTCTTTTATCAGATCTTCTGTCACAACAGAAAGGAACAAAACTGCACCCGAACCACCCACTCCTAAACTTACACGGGTGGCTAGTATCATCAAACTCCTCAAAAAGGCTGGCATTCATCAAGAAGAGGCTGAACGCATCGCATCCAAAGCAACCAGAGAATCGACGAACCGCATGTATGACAGCCACTGGTCCAAGTGGATTCATTGGTGTATCGCAAAACGTACAAATCCACTCAACCCCTCTCTTCCCGAACTCCTAAGCTTCTTTGGTGACTTGTTCAACACCGTCAAACTCAAAGGCTCCACCATCCTCGTCTACCGGTCTGCATTAAACTCCGTCTTCAAAGCTGCCGGTCGCACCGCCCTTCTGGAGGACTACCGAATTTCTGCCTTGCTATGCTCATACGAAAACGATCGACCCACCACAACACGACCCACCACAAGACTGGGACCTTTCCATCGTCCTACAATCACTAATGGAGAACCCCTATGAACCCATGCAAGACAGTTCACTCCATCTCATGACCCGCAAAACTGTCTTCCTTGTAACACTGGCAGCAAGTCTAAGATGCTCTGAGATTCAAGCCCTATCTGCAGACACGGCATACTGCATCTTCGGCCCAAACTTCTCCTCAGTCCCAAGAACGACCTTCAGAGCCAAAACTCAAAAACCATCTGCGCCCTCGAAACCCATAACATTCCCTGCCCCCTCGAACCTCGCTGGGAACGAACCCGAACGCCTCCTCTGCTCGGTCAGAGCCCTCCGCTTCTACCTAGCCCGCACACAGCACGAAGACATACGTAGAGGCAGATAAAGTTCGTGGCTATTAAGAGCTGTTTAGATGAGACGGATTGGTCCATTTTCTTGGAAGATACAGGCGTTTGAAATTTGGGATTTTTTTCCCCGGCCGAGGCGCCGAGAAAAAAAATGTTCCACGGGTTTTTTGATTTTTGGAGGTCGTGTATCCTCTCCAATCGTTTTTCGGCAAGCCGACATTACACGCCCCCACATAGAGGATTTTATTCAGGGTTCCTTAGAACTCCGAATAAAAGCTAAAAACAGAAAGGTTAGTGCACACAAGATATGCAAAAATCAAGACTGCCAATCCATGCAATAAGTAATACAAAATAGACCCTATTAAGCATCACTTTGTGGAGATATCCATCTCAAGTTACTTTCATTCAATTCTAGAATGAGATAGACTGGGTTTCATTCATTTTAAACTAAAATGAGATAGACTGTGGGATACTTTTTCCTACCCCGGGGATCCTTTTACAAAAAATTATTACACTATTTACAAAAATATTAACTTTGCCGTTTTGTATTTTTGGGGGACTAACGTTTTTGTGGCTTAGAAAATTTTTCATAAATTCAAAGTTACAAGTTAAGAAACACTATTTTTGCAGCTATTAACTAAATACTGTCCGCGCTGCTGGTGCAGGAAAATCGTACAAGTATTTGAAAATGGGACAAAAGACATTTTATCAAGAAACACACTAGTATGAATAAAAGTACATAGTTAAGGTTTTTGTTTCGTTATAACAGATAAATGAGGCCATCTACTGCTCTGGTAATATGTCCCGTACGGATTCTGCCTCTGCTCAAGTCTAGTCGTTTTTTTTATCTGGGACGACTGCGAAAGTAACCCTCCGCCACATTTCAATAAACCTAGCCGCTGCGATAGGGATCGGAGAATCGAATACTATGGGTACGCATAAAATGACCGGCTCTATTTACTGTTAAACTACTCCCACTAGAATGGTTTAAGGTTACCAAACAACTTGTTTACATGTTCAATTTGACACTGAAGGATTTTGCGATAAGACCCATAACTTAAACATAACAATACAACACTGGGAAGTTTTGTGGATAAAAACTAACAACCTTTTAACGACAGAGTTATCCTTTTGCACTCAGAGGTGAGACAGACGGTTTTTTATAAAGTAAACCATTTCGTTTAAAACTTAAAGAAGGGCCAACCGGGAACAAGTTGCAACCCCCGTAGAATATTCCTAATGAATGAAATTAATTAGTGTCGTTACAATCTTTGTTAATATTCTCCCACAGAGGGAGACGTTGATAGTGACAAAAAGAGTAAAACATAGGCACTTAAAATTTAGGTGTGAAGGCCAAAACGGGAATTAACTGGAAGTTGCTTTCTGTTATGGACGTACTCCCAACAAACCATGTAACCAAATTAAAAATGCAGTTAAAAATAATTTTCAGTCAATTTTCACTGAAAATGATGAGTTTTAACAAGTTAATGTTTAAACAAAATACCTACTTAAGGTGTCAGCGTTTAAGTGAAGCTTGCCTGGTTTGTACCTGACAGTGTAGTCATAATCTTGAAGGGTGAGGCTCCACCTAAGCAATCTGGGGTTCTTTCCAGACGTTTGCTTGAGCCAGTGGAGTGGGTTGTGGTCTGATTCAATGATAAATTTTGTCCCATAGATGTAGGGCCGTAATTTAGCTACTGACCAGATCAGACAAGCACACTCCTTTTCTGTCGTCCCGTAATTTTGCTCACGGGCGGTTAGTTTACGTGAAACGTAAAGGCAGGGGTGTTCATCTTCACCAAACTGTTGTGAAAGCACGCAACCCATACCTCGGTCTGAACAATCACATTGGAGGATGAAGGTTTGGGTGAAGTCGGGCGCTCTTAGGACAGGAAACGTCACCAAGGCAGTTTTCAAAGTTTCAAAGGCATTTTGCTTTGAATCATCCCATGAAACGGGATCTGGGGCATCTTTTTTCAAAGAGTCAGTCAGACATGCACAGATTTCTGAATAGTGGGGAATGTAACGTTGGTAGTAACCAACCAAACCAAGGAAGGAACGGACATATTTCTTAGTTTGGGGACGTACGGATTCTTGTACAGCCAACACCTTCACTTCTGAAGGAGTGCGAGTTCCATTGCCCACTTCGTGTCCAAGGAAAGTAGCTCTGCTGCAAGCGACCTGCGATTTCTTGGCGTTAACCGTCAACCCGGCCTTCTTCACAGCAGAGAGGAAATTAAAAATGTTGTCAAGATGTTGTTGCCACGTTTGGGCACCAACTGCGGTGTTATCTTGAAAGGGAGTCACAAACTCTTCCATGCCACGAGTGACATTGTCCATTAGTTTTTGGAAACAAAATGGAGCGTTTTTCATCCCCATGTTCATCATGAGGGGAGCAAACTTCCCAATAGGAGTTGTGATGGTGGCGGCCATTGAAGCCTGTGGCGTCAAGCGCACTTGCCAAAATCCACGGTTTAGGTCAAAAATGGAGATGTATTTCCACTTAGCTGCACGTTCAATACATTCCTCGATATTGGGAATTGGGTAATCTTTGGTTACCGTATTGTTGTTCAGCTCTCTGTAGTCAGCCACAGGACGTGGGCTGGCATCCTCTTTTTGGACGATGATCATGGGTGAACCATGAGGGGAATCGGTTTCAACAATTAAACCTAAACTGAGCATCCTCTCAATCTCAGTGACAATCAAGTCACGTTCGAATTTCGCGTGCCTATAATATTTACAGGGCTTAACATGCGAATCGATTAATTCCACATCGTGGGTGACAATGTCGGTACGACCCGGCAGAGTAGAAAAGACTCCATCTACACGATCAAAGACTTTAAGTAAGTCGGATTTCTGTGATTCTGTTAAATCACCTGTCTTTTAAAAAAGACTCATGGCTTCTTTGGAATTAAGATGGCCATCACCAGGCTGGCCTGTCCAGACATGGTCGTGGTGAGTAAACTCACGTTCGTCATGAAACGAGTGGTTACTAGACCCTTCCCTAGGCAGATAGGGCTTCAGCAAGTTAACGTGATAAATGGTCTCCTTTTGAGAACCAAAGGACTTCTTAACAAGAAAATTTGTATCTGATAAGCGTTTTATCACTTCACAGGGTCCATCCCAATAATTTTCTAACTTATTGGTTCTAGCTGGTTTTA
Source organism: Lithobius niger (assembly GCA_023313725.1). Classification (NCBI taxonomy): domain Eukaryota; kingdom Metazoa; phylum Arthropoda; class Chilopoda; order Lithobiomorpha; family Lithobiidae; genus Lithobius; species Lithobius niger. The sequence continues at coordinate 99,222 of JAHWFP010090272.1, forward strand.
AGACTAAAACTTTGTCACCAACTTTGAACTTGCGTTCAACTGCCTTACAGTCGTAATAGGTTTTATTTTTAAACTGACTCTTCACAATGTTTTCTTGTGCGAGTTCCCGTGAGTATTGGAACCTTTGTAAGAGATCCAAGATGTACTCAAGGACGGATGGGTGAACGTCAGGTTCAATCCATTGGCTTTTACAAGCTCGAGAGGGCCCTTTAAATTTCGGCCATACACCATTTCTGCTGGGGTGAAACCAGTGCTCTCATGTGGAGCGGTGCGAAGTGCAAACATGGCACCCGGGAGACATCTTTCCCAGTCCTGGGGATGCTCATAACAAACGGCTCGCAGCACTGCTTTGAGCGTTCTGTGAAATCTTTCCACGCTGTTAGATTGGGGGTGGGAAACACTCGAATTTACACATTTGATTCCACATTTTCAAGGAATAATGTTGTAAGTTCTGAGACAAAAATTGAGCCCAAGTCAGACTGGAGCTCGTTGGGGTACCCTAATCGAGAGAAAACAAGAAGGAGGGCATCAACTACACTTTGACTGTTTGCTTCTTTGAGGGGCACAGCCTCGGAAAATTTTGTTGCCGGATCAAGAAGGGATAAAATGTATTTAAAGCCTGCTCGACTAATAGGTCTAATGGGGCCAACAATGTCAACAATAAATCGGTTGAATGGTTCCCCATCCATGGGCACGAGTACCATGGGGGCAACAAACTTCTGTCCAGATTTTCCATTTTTCTGGTAGGTAAGACACGTTAGAACGAACTGCTCAATGTCACTGAAACATTTGGGCCAGTAGAAATTTGTTAGTACTCTTTCCTTCGTTTTAGAACGACCAAGATGGCCGGCCCATGCATTTGCATGCGCTGTACTCATGACCAAATCTCTACACTCCTTAGGAAGAACAAGTTGCCTCTTAATTAGCGGCCTTCCTTCGGGACGAAAGGGTTTACGAAAAAGTAAATCGTTTTCAACGAAAAATAACTTATTTTCGTCTTGCTGACTTTCTGGGACTTCAGCATATTGCCAGCACAATTTTAATGTGGAGCATTCGTGTTGGAGTTTACGAAACTCGGTTTTGTCAATGTTGAGCAAGTTTGAAAGTTGCTCCGTTTGAGGGCCAAAAATAGCCGCGTCCAGGCTGTCTGGTTTGGGGTTGACAAATCCATCCATCCCTTCTTGTGGAGGGACTACACTGAGTTCAGCCTCGCTGCTTGACGCCTCGCTGCTTGACTCCTCGCTATCGCCGGCGATCTCACGGTAATTAGGGCGTAAGATGGGTAGCTGCTCATTCACGCGTGTGAACGAGTGACGGCATTAACGTACGTGGGGAGGGGGGCAAAACCTTTTTCCTCCAATACATTTTGGGACGGCACACCAAGTAACATATCGAAATGGGGCCCAATGTGATCCGATACGAGAGCTTCGGATTGAATGACTCCATAGGGAGTTTGTACGTTAATTAGAGCAATTGCGTGGGCAGTAGTTTGCTCTGTTAAGGCATTATGGCAATGCTTATACTCACCCGTAAATTGTTCGGGTTTTACAAGACTACGTGACACTACATCATGGGTAGACCCCGTATCTCTAAGGACTAAACATTTAGTTCAATTGACGGCCATGAATGTGTTTAGAAAGCACCATTTCGGGAGGGACAGTATTTACAAAGTTACAATCTGCGTCGGTGGCGGCTTTTTCAGCAGCGATGCGGTAGCGACACTCGTTTTTTCGGTGCCCGGGGCGTTTGCAATAAAAGCAGTTGCCATCGTACTGACGTGGTCGGTCAAACTCACGGTTAGGGTTAGCACTAGGGGCAGTGTCCCTACCAGGGGCGTCAGTTTTAACTTTGACAGTTCCAGCCGGATTAGCTGTCGGGTGGTGGTTGCGTCGGTTACCACGTTGTTGACCTGAAGGTTTAGAACCTTGGTTTGACGTTGCAGCTATGGGCTGTGTTTTGGCTGCACGAGTGGCAATTTCGGTAGCAATTTGCTTATTTCGAGTAGTGTACTCGTCACACAGTTGGGCTGCTTCGGCCAACGTACCCGTCTTAATTTGATCAGGGATCCATTTTCTGAGGTGGTTAGGGCAAGACTTGTAAAATTGCTGTAAGAGCATCAAATTAACAAGTTTATCGAAATCCCTGTTAACTTTGGCTAATTCAAGCCATCTGGAAAACAAAGTTTCCAAGTCAAATGCGTAGTCATGGTACTGCATTTATGGGTCCTTTTCGAGTGAACGAAATTGCGTTTGTAGTGACTCTTTCGTCTGAACAAATCGGGCAAGTAATTTAACTTTAACTACTTTATAGTCGAGCATTTCCGTGTCGGAAAGCTGGTCGCAAACTTTGACTAAAACTTCTCCCATTAACGGTAATTAATTCCCTGGGAATTTTCTGACTAGTTACAATTCTCTCAAATATTTTTAAGAAACTGTTAATTTCTGTTTTGGGCGTCCACTTGTTCATTAATCGAACAACATCAGCAACTTTACCCGGTTTTACTGGATTTGGTTGTGCTGGGGGAGCGCCGTTAAGATTAACACTAGCAGCGTTTAGTCTGGCTAATTCTAACTGCTTGTCGACTTTAGCTAGTTCTATAGCACTCGTACGTTCGGTAATTAACGCTTCCTTTTCTTTAAGTAAGGCGTCTCGGTCTCGAATCTGAGCCTCTTGATCCTTAAGGGCAAGTTCATGGGCACGTTTTTTATCACCTTCTGACACTTCTAAGGCCCTAAATTTAAGCTCCTCCGCTTTGAGCAAAAGCTCATTTTCTTTTACGGATAGTTCTTTTTTTGCTAAAATAGTAGCCTCTCTCTTCTCTATAGCATTAGCTAGTGCGTCGGAGAGTTCCGTTAAATCTAGTTTACCGTCTTCGAGGGCTGCTCGTAAGATTTGTACTGATTTGGCTCGAGAGTCACTTACAGTGAATCCTAAGTTTAAACAAGCCTTTTTTAGGTCTTTGTTGGGCAAGTCACGGATGATTTCTTCTAATTCCTCTATTTCAGACATTTTTGTTTTTAACGTTAAATGGGTTCAAAATAAAGCTTTTATGTTTAAACCAAAATTAAATGCAGCCGCGTATTAATTTGAACGTTAATTTTGGACAGAGCGAATTACCTAAAAAAACTTCTCTACCAAATCCAGCAAGTTTATACATAAAAAATACACTTTCAAGGACCCCTAGCACTCTGGTATGTGAATAGCTAAAATACACTACGGCTCTTAACTACAATACTCGGATTGGCGGCCTTAAAGCATATCCTATGCACACTCACCCTTTTACACACAATCGCTGTGTTGTCAGTCTGTCCTTCCTGTTCCACCGTAGTACTGGAAGTCCGGTACTGATGTATGATGTAGATCGTCTTGGGTGGTCTAATCCACTGGGCCCTTGGTTGGCAACTCAAAATCCACTGCTTGGCTGCAAGGAGCACCTGCTTCTGGGCTTCAGACGGTTCCTCCTACAGCATCGGGTTTTGGGGAGACGTCTCACGGCTGGAGGGCCTCACTGGAAGCGGCAGCTGTTGCTTCCTGGCGCCGGCAGTTGTTGTGGCTGCTTGGCGGTGTTTTGCCCCGTTTTTAATGGTGGGGCGACTTCTGCTTAGTGATCGTGTTTACGTGATCACCGGCATCTACTTCATGGCCTTATTTTACTGGACCACAGGCATCTAGTTGGAATGGATTTGCATCCTTCTAGGAACTTGGCATAGTAGTATGGCAGGGGGGAAACGCTTGTCGGGAATAGCACCTGTTGATCCCACCGCTGCCACCAAGTTGTAGCAGCGGACGCTACGACGGCTGAGGTGCTTGTAGCGCCCCCCAACATCCTTGGTTGACGAGTACTTCTTTGCATCAGGTTACGTGGTTATTTCGACTTTTTACGATAATAAACACAGCATGGGGTACAGTCCCGGCATGGGGGATGGAGCGTCGGTGTCCTATTCTAGGCCTAACCTTAATGCTTCCGGTAATACACTGCCACCAACGGTGGATTAATTTAATTGCTTAAACGAAGTATAAAGCTAAAATGGGCTACATAATAATTTACACTAGAAACAATTAATTTCACTAGGGAACGAACCTGAGGTTTAAAAACTCTTGGTTTTTATTTTAAAACATCAGAATGAAAAAAATAACACTTTTACATTTAGTTCACTAGTTTAAGTCTTTACAAGTTTGCAAAAACAATATTTCAAGAATTTACATTTAGTAATTCACAATAAACAAGAACAACGATGTTTGTTCTTAAACACTTAATTTAGACAAGAAAAAGCATTTTTATCTTGGGTTCCTATCCAGGAATACCCAGCAAGCTGAACCGCGTCCGCTAAGTTACAACTATATTTGACAACTGTAGTTTTCAAGTCGTCCCACAGTTATTTTTCCTCGCGAGGATCAAACCGTCCCTTTGTTTACATTTACAAAATGAACAAAGAAAGAAACTGGCTTTTTAGAAAGAGATGCCTACTCTAACATTATGGTGGTAAAGACCATCAATGCTGATAAGGCTTACCAACCATAAAGACTCCAAGCTAGAGGTTAATTTAATTTAGACTATGAATTTAGAATTGGGGGGTCCTAAAGATAAACTTCTAAAGTTAAACTAGTTACTTACAACCACTACCACTTTGCCCGGCATGGCAATCCCGGACGTGACATCTCCACACCCGACCGGCGTGACCCTTCTAGCTTGAGAGATCTGTGAGCTGTGCTCTCCCGAGCAGCGCTCGGAGCTGTGCTAACGATTGAGTTTGGGGCTGGGGTTTTATACACAATTCCGGAAGTAGGCGCGAACGCCGAGGATAGCTATGGGGGTCTGATTTGCTGAGGGCATGGAGAACAATGGAAAGTGGGAGGAGAAGTCGGTATCGCAAAGGGTTTTGGTGCAGAGCCGTTTAAAGGAGTAGGGACATGTATGGTCGGAAAAGATAGGCCTGTTTTGAGTTTTACTTAATTGAACATTGGGAAATAGGCGTTTACTCGGAATATTGAGTATGGAATGGATAATTACATGTTTGCAACGTGAATAGGCTCTTGTTAAAGCTTAATACTTGGCTTTGGGTAATGCAGAGAGCATTACTATTTAATTTTATAAGCTTTAACTGGAAACTGCAGTGTTAAACATCACAACTAGTTTTGGCTGGGGGGGGGGGGGGAATGAGGATTCGAAGTTTTTAAGCACAGTTTGACTTTCGGATTGCATGGAAATAGATCTTTTATAAATATCTTTTGGTTTTTAATAGTAGAGCAAGCTAGTAGCAACATTCGGATGGGTCAGTCGGGTTTTGTAGAGAATTAAAGCAAAACATATATACACAAAAATTCGTGTCCGGTGATTGCCGATGTCTGTATAGGTTGGACTAATGGTAGCGTTTTGGGGGCAAAAGATTATTATTAAGAATGTATAAAAAGAATAAATATATTAGCTTAGAGAATGCTATAACGCATTTAAGTTTGAGTAAAATAAATAACATCAAAGTTAAAGGACAGTCGACGATCGCTGTGGAAATTTTTCATAAAAGTTGCTGCAGTTCAACACAATAAAAAATATCACACTCACAAAGTTGTCTGTACAATTAAATAGGAGGTTAAGTACCTTCGTAGAGGAAGCTCCTCCTCTAAAACACTAAACTAATGTTTTCGGCTTTATGCCTAAGTGAAAAATAAAAAGTAAATACAAATTTCTACAAGTGGCGAAAATGGCGTCTCGTGCGCTACGGTGATTTTACGGCTTCAGTTTCGGGCGTTTTTCTAAAGGCTGTAGAATGACTTCTAGAGGGAATTTTTGTGTTCTGTTTGCGGGGGGAAACAGATAAAGTTCGTGGCTATTAAGAGCTGTTTAGATGAGACGGATTGGTCCATTTTCTTGGAAGATACAGGCATTTGAAATTTGGGGTTTTTTCCCCCGGCCGAGGCGCCGAGAAAAAAAATGTTCCACGGGTTTTTTGATTTTTGGCTCTGCCCCGGACCCCTCTGGAGGAGCTTGCAGCACTCCCCCAGACCCCCTAGCCGAATTCGCCGGAGCCGTTCAAAATTACTTTACTGGCAGCACTACCGTCATTTTTTATACCAATTGGCAAAATTACAAGATGAGTTGGCAAAATGAGAATCTCTACCCCCCCCCCCCCAAACCAAGTACCCTTCGCTACGGCCCTAGTTACGCTGAGTCAAGTGTGGGTATTTTGACCGTTTGTGGCCCAATATTTTTGGTTGAGAGGGATACAATAGATGAAGGTTACAGAAGCATTATATTGAAAGCAAAGAAGTTCTTGGAGCATACAGTTTTGATTTGATTTATTCAGAGCAGGAACCTAGGTCATGGGCACTACATAGTATATACATAAATCTAACATAATCCACCC
>JAHWFP010090272.1:105983-118142 GCA_023313725.1 Lithobius niger
TCGCTTCGCTCACTCAATCAGCGCATCCCCTTCAGTTGTTTTGTTTAGCCCTTCACCTTCCCCTTAATTTTTCAAGATTTCGTTCATATTTAGTCATGCAGAAACCCCCGAAAGTCGTTGTTACTAAAACAGCAGAATGCGAAGCACTTTATTTTTGCGTTATTAACAAAAAACCCATTAGCTCGTGTATGCTCGTATTGTTGCATAACCATCATCTAACGCGCATCCCTTTATTCTTACGCAATCCACGGCAACGTTAAAGTTTCTTTATTTTATCCTTCGTTACAGTTCAGTTTTTAGTTCGTCCAGGCTTTTACAATAAATCTAAGGACCAGTCTTGATTGTTCAAGCCATTGTTGCTTAAAATCTTTGGTTGCAACTTGGAAAAGAAACGAAATTTAAATTTGCCCGTGGCGAATTTCAAAACCCTCCCACGCATTTGTCCTGACCCCTACAACCCCCAAACCAACAAAAGGACCATCCTCAGATCACCATGCATCCGTGTGCAAAAGTTCAGGTACGTAGGCCTTCTCAATTTTGCGCTAGCCATGAGCAAAAAGTCTATGGGATTTAACATGGGAAAAATCTTATTAGCTAACTAGCTAGCTAGCTAGCTAGACAGTAACATAAAAACAACGTTATTGACGCATTTTTTTCTCTATGATTGGTGGACACTCGTCCTTTAAATTTCAGTTTTTGGTAATCTCTGACCCTTCCTCTTACATTTTCCACAATTTGAAATATTTCTGTCGCATTGTGATTTAACCTCAACATGCCAAAATATGCTTTCAATTGCTAACAGTTAACAGACTCATGTCTGCTAGTGAGCCGCCTTTTTATCATTAACAATCAATTTTTAACAATTTAATGTCTACAATGGGATGATCTGTTACTTGATCTAGATCCACCCAAAACCAAAACTGGTAGAAAAACCTGCCAAGTTTCGAAAAACGATCGGCCTTTGAAGGTAGTGATATCATTCAACCAGGGAAAGGCCGCCAAGGTTAATCCTATTGGCCAAGTTAATCGCACCGACTAATAGTTCGAAAGTTAAATGAAAACTTGAAGATTGCTACTTCCTGTAGCAATATTCAAGTTTTCATTTAACGTCCAAAGTATTATTGGGTGCGATTAACTTGCTAATAGGATTAACCTTGGCGGCCTTTCCCTGGTTGAATGATATCACTACCTTCAAAGGCCGATCGTTTTTGGAAACTTGGCGGGTTTTTCTACCAGTTTTGGTTTTGGGTGGATATCACAACTTTCATAGGTCTGTGAACGTACATAAGGTTACACCGTCCTATCTTCATGTGTACCTTTTTTATAGAGGAATTTCATTTCTATAAATTTTCACATTTATAATCTTCAATCCCCTTTTTGCACACACTAGCTAACAATCGCTGATTTCGTTTGCTTCGCTCACTCAATCAGCGCAACCCCTTCGTTTGTTTTGTTTCCCTGCGTCTTCCCCCAAATTTTTTCCCGATTTCGTTGACATTTAGTCATGCAAAAACCCCCGATGGTCGCTGTTACTAAAACAGCGGACGGCGAAGCATTTTATTTTTGGGTTATTAACAAAAACCCCGTTAGCTCGTCGATGCTCGTATTGTTGCGTAACCATCATGTAACGTGCATCCCTTTATTCTTACGCAACCCACGGAAACGTTAATGTTTCCTTATTTTGTAGTTCGTTACAGTTCAGTTTTTTGTTCGTCCAGGCTTTGTCCAGGCGAATTTCAAAACCCTCCCACGCATTTGTCCTGACCCCTACAACCCCCAAACGAACAAAAGGACCATCCTCAGATCACCACGTATTCGTGTGCAAAAGTGCAGGTACGTAGGCCTTCTCAATTTTGCGCAAGGCATGAGCAAAAAGTCTATGGGATATAACATGGGAAAAATCTTATTAGCTAGTCAGCTAGCTAGCTAGACAGTAACATAAAAACAACGTTATTGACGCATCTTTTTCTCTACGATTGGTGGACACTCTTCCTTTAAATTTTAGTTTTTCTTAATCTCTGACCCTTCCCCTTACATTTTCCAAAATTTGAAACATGTCTGTCGCATTGGGATTTATCTTCAACATGCCAAAATATGCTTTCAGTTGCTTACAGTTAACAGACACATGTCTGCTGGTGAGGCCGCAATGTATTGTATTGTATTTTATTGAGCCTGGGCTGAGGCCATGCGCCCACATCAAAATCACGACAAACATATAATTTTCAAGTCACAATGTAACCGAAGGGCAAGGAGGAAAAGAAAAGTGTAGGGGGGGGGGCATGGGGAACAGAAGAGTCTGAAGAGCCTGCAGTCTCACACCCGTCTCTCGGACGAAACGTAAAACCCCTCGCAATGCATCACCGAAAGCACTGGACAAAAGACTCCGTATAGAGGGCCGCGAATGGTCGCCAAGAAGAAGTATGTTCCGCTGCCCCATAAACCGCTTGCACTCAAGAAGGTAATGTTCGCGTGTGAAGTCAGTCCGGCAGATGTCGCAGATCCGGGACTCAGCCCACCATAGACGGAACTAGTGAGCGCATAGTTGAGTATAGCCAGTGCGGAGTCGTCACAAAACCTGGGCATCAGCCTTTACAAAGGCATCCAGGGCCGAGGACCTGAGACACGCTAGTTGAACCTGGAATAGACCACGCCCTGTCACTGCATTACGCCACTCCTCCTCCCAGGGATCAAAGAACTGGGACGCTACCATGAGGCGACGCGATCTAGGTGACCAAAGTGGACGCAAGAGTTCAGACCCTAAAACAAGCGCTTGGCGTGCAAGACCGTCAGCCTGTTCGTTTCCAAGGGTACCAGCATGACCCTTGACCAACTTGAGAGCCAGAAGACCCCTGCTCTGCATCGCCCACAGCTTCTTACAGACGGAATAGACTAAAGGAGCCGACAGCTCAAGAGTAGTCACAGCTTTCCTCAGGACCGCAATAGCTGCCTGCAAGTCAGTGTATATAACGACAGCCGTGAACTGCAAATCCAACTCTTCATCCGCAGCAGCAGAAATCGCACACAGCTCGCACACCGTGCTGGAGGTGATGACCGTCAATCGAAATGCCTTCATAACCTTTAGAGAGGGGATGGTAACGCCAACCCCGCCCTCTCTAGTGAGTGACACGAATGATGCGTCGCAAGAGACCTCACAAAGCTCCAAACCGCAGCTGCTGGCAGGCCCTCCTTGGTCAAGGACGGGTGTCAGGCTGGGGCACCAGGTCTACGGACAGAACGGCTCGAAAGCGTGATGGACAGCACACCCAACAGTAATGGTCGAAAGCGTGATGGACGGCACACCCAACAGAAGGGTGGCACCGAATCCTGGAGGACCCAGCACTGATCGTGCCACTGGTCGTAGATTACAGTAGTCTTGGAGGATCCTGGCAACCGGGTCCCGCTGACCCCTACCGATGTTGTGGACACAAAGAGACCATAAGCTCACGAGTCCGCACATGCAGAGGAGGCTCGCAGCTCTCCACCCACAGAGCTTGCACCGACGTACTAACCAGACATCTCGTAATTTCGTGCAGACAGACATGCAGAGAGTGAAGGTGATGCTGGAATGGGGCCAGAAAGGGCAGGAGGTAGTCAATGACTGACCTAACAAAGGACCAATAGGTAGATACCAAAGCCCCTCTCGTAACCCCCTTCAGTCGACTCAGTTGCTTGAGGACAGACACTCGAGCACTGAGACTGTGCTCCTTAGACTGAATCTTCCTGAGACTGTAGCGAACCCAGTCAACACTGACTGTGTCATACGCAGCCCTGATATCTAAAAACAGAGCTACAACAACCTGTCCATGCGACCAGGCCACATAAATACCAAAGAGAAGATACATCACTGCATCTTGGGCAGTAGCGTTTAACACAAGACCGACTCTTATTTCTACATTACGGTGTAAAAAATGAGAAAGATGACAGTCTCCTTCTGACGTGGTTCTTATTTTTGTTTGAGGGATATTGGTTTTCTTTGCTCTTCCTACGGGTGTAGGATTGAGAAGGATCCTTTCGACGTTGGCTCAGAGTTTTTTCAAACTCTTCATCGAACCTTACTTTTCTTTGTTTTTCCTACGGTTGTAGGATTGAGAAAGATGAAAGTTTTTGTTTGAGAGGGGAAATCTTTGTCGGAGATCTCACCTCACGACGCGTAAAAAGGATGTTGGCTCGGAGTTTCCCAAACTCGTCCTCGTACCACACTTTTCTTAGCTCTTCCTACGGGTGGTGGTGAAACCATGTAGGATTGAGAAAGATGACAGTCTCCTTTTGACATGGTCCTGATTTTTGGTGTGTGGGGTGTTGGTGCTCTTCCTACAGGTTGTAGGATTGAGAAAGATCCTTTCGATGTTGGCTCAGAGTTTTTTTCAAACTCTTCATCGCACCTTACTTTTCTTTGCACTTCCTACAGTTGTAGGATTGAGAAAGATGAAAGTTTTTATTTGTTAAAGGGGAAATCTTTGACGGAGATCTCACCCCTTGATGCGAACGTGAAAAGGATGTTGGCTCGGACCACACTGCTCTTTGCTCTTCCTACGGGTGACGGTAAAAAGTCATGTAGGATTGAGAAAGATGACAGTCTCCTTCATAGGGGTCTTTGTTTACATTTTTATTACGAGTGTAAGTTTTGGGGACAAAAGCTGGAGTGAAGCTCCACCCGTTACACCATGTTAAAAGAGTGTCACACAAGCTGGAGTGAAAGCTCCAGAACCTAAACCCGTTACACAATGATAAAGAGTGGTACATAAGCTGGAGTGAAGCTCCAGAAACTAGGCCCGTTACACAAAGCAAAAGAGCCCGACTAACATTTTTCTCTCTCTCTTTCCCTTCCCCCCCCCCCCACCCCAGCAAGTAGGGCTTTACACTTTTGTTGACAGCCGACATCGATGAAAGGCTCAGGCATATCCCATTTAAAATGTTTTTTTGACGAATCTCACGACGCGCCGGTCGTTGCCGTATTTCGCCATAGGATGAAATTTTGATAGAATGCGACTCATGGATAGACCGCTTGCCTTTTGGTATAGAAAGTATAGGCAGTATTCCACATACAACGCTGCAAGGGCCCTGCAAGGTCGTGAGATTGTACGTTTCGAACGTCGAGTTTCTCTTGAAAAGAAGTAAAATGTGAATGTTTCGAGGTTTTAAGCCATAGCTGTCGAAAATGCCCACGCACGCTTTTCTTTTGTCGAAATAGATAGCGACCCAGTGGCTACCAGGCTTCGTTGAAGGATCCAGGTTGACGATGTAAGCTTTTCGGGAGGGTGTCTCGGGCAACTGATCGGAAGCGTACACGTCCCCGAAACGAGGGCCGAGCTTGCTGTGACGTCTGGCTGTGGCCCTCAGCTCGTGGGTCTGCATCTTTTGTAGTGTTCGTATAGTACGTCCTTGGCCTGGTCAATCTCGAGAACGGTTTGGAGGACCATGTACAGCACCAGGTTGATGTTTTCTGTGAGCGCTTGCTTGAACGTCACGTCGACTCTGAGAGCTCCGCTTAATAAGATTGCGGTGGCACTGTCCTTGGCTTTTGTCGGCGGTCAAATCGAAGGCATACAGACAATTGCCCAGTGGATAATCGGCGTATGGGAGCAGGGGCGTCGAGTCGGAAATCAGCTTGTCGAGCGACTGGAAGACCGAAAAGTAGTTTCTCACGTACAGGACGTCGGTGTAATCGGGCTTGTAGGGAATGGCCGGAATCGTTTTTCCATCGACCTGCAAGGCGAGATAGTTAACGTTATAGTGGTGGAAATTAAACTGGTTCGCGGCCTAAGCACTGTTGAAAGCGTTGTTTGAGACGAAATCCAGCAGGCAGAACGATGGTAGGGGTCCAAGCACGACGTTGTGGAGATTGCCCTGGTGGGACCCTGCAGGAATGGTGAAAGTCTTGACCTCCACGCGGCGGATGGGGTACTTGGCGGTATTGGTCTTGAACGCTTCCGCGAAGCCTATGAGTACCGAGGGGGTAGCACGACTCGACGAATGTAGAGGACGGCACTCGTAATGTTGACGAGATAGTCCGGATTAGCTTCCGAAGTCATCAAGCAGAAGGAATCCTTGCTTCTTGTGAGGTTCAGTCTCAAGTCGATGTTGTTGAGCAGCGGGCGGTCTTGTTGAAAAAGGTCACAATGTAGAGATCGACCACTTTGCTGGACTTGACGAGACTGTTGCGATGTACGAAACCGTGGTTCTTTGCATCGTTCGCAATGCTGGCTTCTTCAAAGTGTCTGGCAACATCCTTCTTCCACAACTGTGTTGAAAGGTGGCTGTTTTCGGATTCGGCACCGTGGGTCAGCAGAGTCTCCAGATAGCTGCGGTTGGATATTTGTTTGCCGCTCACTTCGCAGTCGCACTGCGAAAACAGAGAGTGTAGGAGTAGATTCACAGGAGCTACAGCGTTAGTGACGGTCAATGCCGTCGATGCCCCCTTGACCACCTTGCATCGGATGTGAAGGTAAGACTGACTGAGGTCCAGCAGGCAATCGGCAGCTCCGGGCACTACAAGCTCGATGGGGGCACCGTCACTTAGAGTGGCTAGAGGATAGTAGGCCACTAAGGCATCATCGTTCACGGTAACCTGCACCGGAGGTACAGAGAACAGTTCCAACTCTTCTTTGGTGTAAGGCACCGAATCTCTGTCCGGCTTCAACAGCATGGTGGGTTCTGAATGAACAGTCTTCGGGGCGGATGTGGTATTTCTAGTCGAAAAAGTCCGCTTTACTTCTCGGAAGACGACGGCGTGAAGGGGCTTTGCGAGGACGTACGAGGGCAACCAGACCACGGTGTCGTTTCCCTCCCAACTGGCCTTCCGTTCGACGACAGCACTTCTTCCTCTTTCGACCTGTTCGAGACTGTCCTCCCGTCGCTACCGTAACAGCGTCTCGTTTAGCCGCGTCCCACCTCTTTTTGGCAGCCTCCTTAAAGGAGGTTTCCCCCTGAACATCGTCCAACAGCTTGGAGCCCCTTCTTAGAGCGTACCTTCCTACTCAGAAAAGAGTGTTTTTAATAAAGGGGAGAGCCGACCTGAACACACCACCCAGGAAATCCTCCAAACCCGATCCTCGTTGTATGCGCCCGCCAGCAGAGTAAGGGGTGCCTCCTATCTGATTTCTTGTACAATAGTGACCGACACATACCTGAGGGTACAATCCAACGTAAGGCGTGCACATCTCGTTTTTCCCACTTCCCGTCGGTCGACCTTTTCGGAAATAAATGATGTTCCAATCCTAACGACACGATATTAAATAGGTAAAAGCAAGTTGAAAGGTTTCTTTTTAGCTGTCGGGAAAAGTTTTCTGAAAATGGACCCGAAAGCCCCACCCGTCTGTCTCTTTAGCCTAGTCCTCCTAACCTTCCTCTTTCGTCCACGCATGCTCAGGGACGTCGCCTAAAAAGTAACGTCACGCTAACCTCTCTCGAACTGAATGGTACCTTTTCCCCCATGTCCGTCATTAAATAGACCCTCACCGTTTCGAAATCGCACCTAGCGAGAGGACGATAGTAAGGTTTGGTGAAGATCTCGTGGGTTCCATCCGCCTCGCCCAATCTAACTACCCGTAGCAAAGGAGCCAGAACATCTTCCACCACAGTTTCGTTCACAATGTCGGTGTATACAAAAATACTATTCAGAACTTTCAAGGCGAGTCGCTCTTTGCCCAGTTTGACACCCGTGATAAATTTGTCGATGTTAATGTCTGGAAAACCGAGAGTCTTCAGCAATGACTTGTCGATAATGAGACCCATTATTTCTATGGAGGTGTTACGTTTATCGGGGGACAGCATTTGGTTGGGCATGACGAGAGTAATCATGTTCAGTCCCGAGTTGTAATTGAATTCCGGGTACTGTTCGACATCTATCCTGTCTCAAATAAGGCGGTTTAGTCTGGCCACGATCTCCTCTCTGCTACGATAAAATCCTTGGGGCAGGTAGGCGGGCAGAGTCAAGAGATGTATGAGGTAGGACACCACCACCCTCCGTGGTTGAATTGGTCGTTAATGATCTCTATAAGCAAGGGACCTCCTCCATGTTTCCCATTCGGGTCCACGATAATAGCTCTCTTTGAACTTTCCGTCTTTTCTTTCCCATCCCAGAAACACGGACAAACTGTAATAGAAGCACAGTCTGGCCCCCGTGTGGAGCTTGTTGACGATGGTGACGAGCCGCTCGTTCTCGTCGTAGCTGAACACGACGAGCGGCTGCTCGAGTTCCTTGACTACCCAGAGGTTGAGAAATTTTATAATGTTTTTCATCCTGTAATTCACCAGATCGACCCCCACGACGACCACGTCCTAGTACAGCCTCTTATCCGCAACTTCCAATGCCGCTTCGGTTTCCGAGTAGGCGTCGATATCGAACCTGGGAAACTTGACGTAGGTACGACTTCCTAACTACAAGTTCATGATGCTCTGTTCCGTCACATTGTTCCAGTTCCTTGTGAATTGTACTTCGGCTAGACCCACGTCCCAATCACCCGTCAAGCTCACTCGCTGCGCTAGCTTGGTGGTGTAGTCGTTCAGGGCATTGTTTGGAAACAGGTCCAGACTGGCATTCGCCGGCAAAGTCATGTAGAAAGAATCTCCCTCCATCACAGTTTCAAGTCTCTGGCGGGGATCCAACGGTTGTGGGAGGTGTCGTAACCCTCGAATTGAACGTAGAACCTTTTGTTGCATCCTTTCCCCCTCATTTTCAGAACCTTGTGTACCTGTGGTATCGGTGTCTTCGTTTTTAACCACTTTCTGAAGTTCGTGCAGATAGAACAGTCCTTTGATGATTTCCCCATTGTAGTCTTTCAGCCTCGCCGTCACTTGCCCCAACCCTCCTTTGGGTCCCAGAACGTGGGTCACGAAAAATATCTCTCTGGACCACATGCCTCGGCAAGCTTTGTCGAACTTTCCCTTCGCGATGGATCTTCTGACTTGTCTCCCACTGCCAGAGGGACGTTCTTCTTCACCTTCTTCTTAGCCAAGGCACGGACCAACATCTTCAAGTCCCCACTGTAGATCTTGCGCCACAATTGTTTGTGGTTTTTGTGGTTGACATCGTCGAGTGCCATTATCGTTCTGGAGTACACGCTCTTGTTGTAGGTGTCCACGATCTTTTGAATCACGGGCACATACCCCAAGGTCCCTTTGGTGGTGAAGTGTTTGCGCAAGAGACTCTTTAAAACTCTCTGGAAACGTTCACTCTTGGACGCTTTCACGTCTTCGTTCTCGGTGGTGTAGAACTTGATGTTGCGAAGTGAGAAAGCTAGGGATGAAAGGCATGCGTCGAAACATCTTTTCAGCAATTCCAGCCAGACTTTGCGAATGAAACCGTCCATGCAGGTGCGAATGTACCTGTATGGTTCGTTGTAACATTTCAGGCTGATCATATCGCTGAGATCACATTCCATGTGACTACCAGTACACCCCCCCCCCCCCCCGTGATGATCTTGTTCCTGTATCTGCCCGCTTCGTGGATGGTGTGGGCATCCTGTCGCTCCAACCACTCTTTGATCCGATCGATATCGTATTTTTCCCATCCTTCTTGGCTCTGGCCAGTAGTTTGGACGCCGTGCCGTAACTGAAGGCCTCTCCCAGATCGTTGTAGTAGATCCTGTTCAGGCATTGGTCCATGGTTTCCAGTCTTGGGGGGACTCTAGTGCTCCTCCTCAGTACAAGTGTTGAATAGACGGGTCTCTTCGCCTTCTTTTTCTCTTCCTTCTTGATCGGCGATATGGGAGAGAGCACGGACGGGGATAGGACGGGCAGTGAGAGGGTAGCCGTAAGACTTAGCACGGTACTTGCGGTGACGGAGGAGGAGGGAGTTGTTGTCATTGCTCTGGCTGTGGTGGTGGCGGCGGGGACGGCTGACCTGGTTCTAAACTGCTCCACGAAAGCGTCCTTTTGCTGCTCCAACTGTCCTATGAATTTGGCTTTGTAGGTGAGAGGTAGGCTGTCGTTTTTCAGGATGGCGTCGATCTGAAACCCGTAGGTACTGAAACCCGTGAGGGTGAGCGGCCAGCGATAGTGTGGCATTCTCCATCGCCGGGCGACTTATTTTATATTCGTCTTCAGGCAGAAGCACCATCTTCCGTAGCAAACTCATTTTTTTTAGTTGTTGAACAGTCCTCCCAAGAAGGATATGGCCGCTGGGACGAGGTATTGAATGAAACCTCCCGACTGTACCAGAGCCTGTTTTCTGGCCTCAAACGATGCTTTCTTGGATACGATGAGTCTGATATGTTTCTTGTATCTTTTCAACTTGGTCCTGGCTGCCGGACTGACGGGAAGACGATTGTTGAGCAGGTTGAAGGCTATTTCTGACAGACAGTCGATCTGTGACTTGTTGGCGTTTTTCAGTAAAGTCGCTCGCTGGCGTTTGTTGATCTTGCACAGGGTCTGTAGCAGAGCACTGTGCTTGCGTACCCTTTCTATCTCACGACCTCAGAGCGAATAAACGATGCAAGGAGCTTCGTCGGGAAATATAGACGTTCTGAGTCTCGTCAGGTCGTGAGACTTGGAGTGTAGGTCCACCAGCAGGTAACCGTAATCCTTTAGACCAATGGCGTTCTCGTAGGCCTCCACGAACTGTTTGGTCTTGCCGGGGTAAACTTGCGAAGCAAAAGTGGTTATCTGTCTCTTGTCTCTCAGGTTGCGCAGCAGAACGTATTACTGACTGTTGAGTGCTATGGTCCGTTGGTTCTTGCCCTGACAGTACAGATTCTGAGCCAAGTAGCAGATGCTACACTTGTTGTGGTGTCCGAAACGTATGAACCAGTCGGCCATGTCGCAACCCGCGTTGCTCACGTTCTCCATCTGGTCGTCAAATACGAGCAATTACTCTACCGACCCGTCGTAGCGGTCGGGCGCCATGGGAAGTCCCTTGTGAAATTGAATCTTATCCCTGTACTTCTCCATCCACGACTAGTAGTTGTTGTAACACCAGTGTATCTGTTCGATTTTGGTATCCGTCATCTCGTCCAACTGATCTATCAGTTTTAGAGTCCAGCTCGTCTTGCCCGAAGAGGTAGGGCTGGAAACGATAGCGTTGAACGGCGTTCTAAACTGTCGAAAACCTTCTATAACGATAGCCATTGGGAAAAAGTGAGGGAGTGAGTGAGAGAATAGAAAGCGTGAGGACGAATGAACTACCTACCCACCCCAGCTTCTTTTGAACTCCCCCATCACCCGGGGGGGGGGGCACGGGGGCCTGCAGCAGCACTCTTCGTACCGGCCGGGACGAAGCGTGCCGATAAAAAGTATTCCAGAGTGATGAGTAGACAGTTGTCACGGGGAAGAGATCTCTTAATCTCCGAGCTTCAACAGCAAGAAACACCATTCCCTGGCCGAATAAGACAGACAATGATCGTATGACGGGTCGCATACGGTAATAAAGTGAGGCGTAGACTTTAGACTGTCCTTTTCGAGGAAAGAATACAACTCGTGTCTGTTCAGAGAAGCTACCACAGCATCGTCCGTTTGATTGACCGGCACGGCACCCAAACAAATCTCGGCCCAGTTGTGCTTCACGTCGAAAGAAGAAGGTGGAGCAGGAGTAGGAAGGGGTTGTTGAGCAGCGCGGCTACGAAATTCAAGATCAAGAACAAGACGAAAATAAAATTTTTACCCAGTTTGACGTAGGGATGTTGGTTAAAATGGTCTACGTTCACGGCTGCCATGTCGATGGGAGGAAGAGAAACTGACTGACTTAAGTTTCGGTCGGGGAAACGTCGAGTTTTATAGAAGTCTAAAAAAAAATCAATGGGAACTATTCTATTGGTAAATGTTAGGATGTAAGACTTCTCCTTGGAGAGCGGTCTACGAGGAGAACAGCGTGAGGACTAGCTATATTTTTAGGCCCTGCAGTTCTTTAGTGCTGGTCATTGCGAAACGAATAGGGAAAAGGAATGTCGTCATGGAAGTTGTAAGCATCTTCAGTGCTGAATAGTTTGTATACTTTACGAGTGCCATTTCCGCACACCCTTTCACACCACTAGGCTTTTCGGAAACCATTAGGGAAGATTGGAAATGAAAAGACCACTAAAACAAATAAAGAGAAACATAGTCGGAGATCTCTCTTAAGAGTTACATTTTACGAGACCCCCCTCCCTTTCACCTGTCCCCTTATTCATCAGTCTTGTTTTCCACCTCAATAGTAGTAACAGTTGGAGTAGAGAAGGAATGAAA
>JAHWFP010090272.1:132953-144254 GCA_023313725.1 Lithobius niger
CCCCCCCCCCCCCCCCCCCCCCCCCCCCCCCCCCCCCCCCCCCCAGTTGGTGTTTTTATGACTTTATTTTTTGTGGAGTTACAATTTCTAGGGGGCTGTGACATGGGGATGGCAGTAAAAAAGGGAATATTTAGGGTGACGTCCTTTGTGTACTGTACAGTCTCCTAATTGTTTTATTTTTTGGTTGCTTTCAAATGAATTATAGAAATGTGTTTTTTTCTTTAATAAACGTTGTAACATTCTGGAAGGGAGGTCTTTCCAGAGTGTTTTCATTATCATTACTGTTCATTGAATTAAGTCAGTGGTCATTTAGTTTGGAATTATTGATTCCGTTTGCCCCGACTGAAATCATTTCAAATGTTATTCGTTACCTTCGGCAAGGACTAATTCCAAAACGAAGCAGAATCGGGCCCATGTTTATTAGGAAGTTTTTACTTTTTTTCAAGGTAGAATTAAGCCCTGAAAACTTTTGACACCAATTTCCAAATTCCCTGTATATGTAGATTCGTAATCAGGATAATGCTGGGGAGCAATTGTTGGCTCATCAGTATTGTTAGCACTCAGGGGTTAAGCTGTGCAGACAGTTGACTGTAAAGACGCGCGGCCTATTAGGAGCTGCGGGATATGGGGTAGAAACCCTGCTTCAGATCTCGGAGCAATAGGGTGGGTGTGTCCACACAGCCCTTGGGTGTGGTGTCTGACAGTTCTTGGTGTTTTTGAGTCAGCAGCTGTTGAGTGTAGTGTCTTCTGTAATGCCTCGTCCTCAGCAGCCATGCAGGTAGGAGGGATTGGCATCTGTGTGCCGTCTCTAAAAGTTGTCCTCAAGAGAACTCTGGAAGCTGTAACGTCGAGCACTCTCTGCAAGAAACTGGCAATCTCTGTTGCATTGGATGTAGCGTTGGACCTAGATTTAACCTCCTTTGCAGTATACACCGACTCCTTGTCGAGTGTGAAGAGCCTGCGCCGATCTTGGGAGCGGTTTGATGCCAGCAATTTGCTCACTTATTCGATAGGCTGGAAATTTTGGGTTGCACTGCAACGTGGTGTGGTTGTCATTACATGTGTAAAGGGCCACAGTGGGAATAGCGGTAACGAGCAAGCAGACGGTTTAGCGCGTGAGGCGATCCAGCAAGAGGCTCCCAGAATCACTCCGCTCCTGTCTTGTCACGCGCGGAGATCCCTCCTCATTGGCTGGCTTTTAAGGGTTTAGCAGGAGAGGTGGACAGCGGAAACATCTGGTAGAGTGCTTTACCAGGTCCAACAGAATTGCTGTTTTAAGCCGATTCAGGAAAGGTTTTAGGTTTGGTGAGACGAAACTGCTCACAAGACTGCACACCGGGCATTCGCTTCTGTAGGCGCATCAATTCAGGTTCGGCTGGGTGGGCAGTCGACTCTGTAGTGTGTGCGGGGTGGACATGACACCAGAACATTTTCTCCTTGTCTGCCCGGCCTATGGCCGCCAATGCAGTATGCTAGAGAGGTGGGTTAAGGAGCTGCCGACAGTTCAGCTTTTGTTATCGACTACTGGGAGCCGCGCGTTGCAGAAGCTGAGAGTGCTGGTTAGGTATTGCATAGCGATGGGCGTGCGGTTATAATGTTGTTTCTGGTTCCCCCCCCCCCTCCGATCTGGGCTGTTGGCTTCCCATCTGTCCTGCAGAGCTGGTTTGGTGGAGCGGTTGAAGGTTGAAGGTGGATTCCGCATGGACATGGTCCCCGAGTGTATACCTTATGTATGGGCCGTTTCTTCTTTGGTGCTTTTCCAGTGCTTCCCGGTATTCGTGTAGCATGCCCCCAGTGATTTACAGTGTCTCAGTGGTAAAATGAAGTTTGTGGTGTGCGTTGCTCAGTTCGCAGTAGATGACGGTGTTCCCCGGGGTTTTCATCGCAAGTGGTGTTCTGCGCTTCCGTAAAACACAGAGGACGAGCTCGTGATTCCCACAGTCTTCCCCGGTGATTTTCAATGCTTCATGGTGTTTCATAATGCTTCACAGTGCTTCAGTGCTTCAGAGTGCAAGAGCTACAGAGCAAGTAGGCCAACTTATGTGGACAGTACGGTAGTCAACGAGAAGGCGACTTGTTGGGACAGAGTTTGCATGTTTTGTTGTTTTGTTGCATTGTACTTTGGTTCGGTGGATGTAGCACATTTTAAGAGGGGCGTGCGACCATTGGTCAGGGCCCCTGTATTAAAATTGAAATTGAAATTGAAATAAAGCTGTGGGCAGCCAAATCGCTAGAATGCTAACAGTCTACTCATTTGGCTAACAATTTTCCTTTATAATTAGCCAAATTGCTAAGAATTTTAATTAAAGTACAAACTACTCCTACACACCTCATTCCACCAACTCTCGGCAGCGTCTCTTTTAGTCACAGGTGACAAGTTGTGTAGTCATTCACACCCGATCGTTAGGTGGCTGCATTTCATATATACGATTGTCACTTCATTTTGACACAACATCAAGTGCGTAATACCAGGACAACAAAATGTTCAACGTGCGTTCTAGAAAGCAAAAGGAGTAGAACGCCTTTCTCCTGCTGCTGCTACTGTGAAATTGGATAGTTGCCTGGGTAAGAGGATGACTGAAAACAACGTTTAAAAATGCCAAACTTTTTATAAGCGCAGGTCCTACAGTAATTTGAAAACGTAAACCTAATAAGCTAAATGAATTTTTGGCGTTGTTGGGGTGGGGAGATCCAAATATGTCACCTTTGATTCTCGGGAGTAAATTTGTTGCATGGTTTGGCTCACGAAAATTGGATTTGGCTACTAAATCTGGCAAGCAAATAGCCCAATTGCTAAAAGAAAACAACTGTCAGCTTAAACCCTGGTTAGCGTCTTCTTTATTGATCAGTCTATGCCTTGCGGTTAGCGTTTGCTGATTGGCATTGGTTAAAATGGTTAAAATGGTTGTAATGGTTAAAATGGTTGAATGTAACGTTCGGGTTCCCATAACTCTGGAATGGCTGGACCAACAGAAAAAGTGGTCTTTGAGGGTGAAGGCCAAGCAAATTGCTGGCTTAGATAAATATTTAGACTAGATTTTAGGTTGGTGGGGAATTTTTCAAACTTACGTGCGCCGTTCTACTTTTACGCCTGCACAGAATTGCAACATTTTTTATATAAATATACCTTCCATACTTATCTACTATCTGGCCAAGTTTGGTTGAAAAATATTGAATAAGAACGGAGATATTAATTGTTTTAGTTTTGCTGGAGGGAGGACTTCAAGGCGTATGATAAATTTGTCATTAGCTAGAAAAGTTTCATTTTTCTTCGCTACCAACTTATGAGGGTCAGTGCCGCATTATAAGTCGTCGTTTTCCCCAACGCACTGAATAGCTGGACGGACGGCCTGGCACATAAGAAATACATTTATCATTAATTTCCGATCACTGCATATTAAAGCGAGCGGATATTTTTACTTTCTAATAGGCAGAAAGCTTTGCCGCATGAGGTTTCCGTGCTTTCAAGGTCAATGCCTTTGTTTACCACATAATGGAGGATATGGTTCGGCTGTCTTCGTGCACGTGCACCAAGAAAACGTGTTCCAGCTCGGTGCATGTGCGACTAAATGCCAACCGACGAATAAATATCATAAAAATTGCACTGAATCCACAGGCGTTGCCGCATTTCTTATTGCCATGTTACTTTGTTAATTGGACTTCGCTTTATAGGGCAATTAAGGTTTATTACAGTAGAGAGGAATTTTAACCCTCAAATACAAAAAGAACAATCAAAATTCGCTGCATAAAGCATTTTATAACTGCGTGCATTTGAGATTTACCGATTTATTTTTTAAATTGTCCAATTTTATTATCCTTTTTTGCTACTAGATGCCGTTGTTAGCAAAATGCGTTAACAAACTGCACTTTAAATAACTCACATTTTTTAGACGTAGAATTTTTGTATTTGTTCATCAAATGTTTGTTCTTCTTAGGGTAAAAAAATAAACTGCTTCTAGTAGCAAGAAATGGTACTAAATTTCGTACGTAAATCTCAAATTTTAGTTTTATTGCATAGAATGCAACAGACTTGATTTGTTCTTGGCACATTTAAGAGTTACAAAAATATTTATTATTGTAACTAGTAAATTGTAGATGCAGTCCAGTTGGAAAACAGAATTCTTGCAACGACCAATGGGAGTCAAGAATCACGGCAGAGAAGTAGTTAAATGAGAAAGGAGGGATCAGCCGGCTCCTTCACATTAAACCAGTGCGTTATTCGCATGTTAATGCATGGTGGTGACGTCATGCCAACACATCCCAATGCTAAAAGTGTAGCCGTTATATACGGTTAATCTGAAAACCCACACACGTGACCGTGGGTTAATTTTGATAACCCACACTTTTTCGATAACCCACACTTTTTTTTGATAATCTAACACTTTTTCCGCGCTCTACACAACCACTGCTCTACCATGTGACATACTTTGCAAAACTACCGTACATAACACAAATTCAACCAGCACACCCCATTGCAACCAACATAAATAAGCATAGTTGCAACCTGCGACATTTATCGTACTAACACGAAAAAGAAAAAAAAAACCTCGCCTAGGCTACTATGCTAGAACCCCACCCATGGAGAAATGGCCCAATCCGCCAACGTTTCGCTCCGACAGTACTAAAACTAGGCTACCGACACTTGTAAACACACCTAAATACACCTAAAAACATACTATACTCAAGCGAACAGCACATTTGTAACCTGGCGACATTTTCCGCACTAACACGAAAAAAAAAAACCTCGCTTACGATGCTAGCCCCCTCCCCACCCCCATCCATGAATGAACGGTCCAAGCCGAATCCGACAACCTTTCGTTCCGACGGAACGAAAACTAGCCTACTGACACCTTCTAAAACACACCTAAAAACTTACGAGACTCAAGCGAATAGCGAAATTTATACGCTATATCTTATTTAAACTAATAAAGTAGAAAAAATAGGGTTTTACCTTAAACACAAACGTCGGTGACTGGGACTGGATATAGGGACGTCCTCGCGTACGTGAGACTTTCGCAGACAGGAAGTTTAAACTGGAAGTTTGAGTTCAGGAATTTACGTCATGTTTCACAAATAAAATTTTCAAATAAATTTTTTTTAATTTCAAATAACTCGTAATGTTGGCTCGACGTCACACCGTAGCATTAAAATACATATCCGTGAGTCGTAGTCGATTTACCTGTTATAATTGCTCTTGAGCTCGAACGGTTAGTCCACTATCTCGGGGCTGGAGGGAAACACGAGTGGGCTTCGCCCACTCGTGTTTCCTTCCACCCTCTCGATAGTGGACTAGCCGTTTCTCGCTCGCTCGCAATTATAACCGGTAAATCGACTACGACTCACGGATATCTACTACTTATTACTAGCAGTTTATCCGCCAAAAATGCCATGAATTTGTAAAGTGGGCCTGTACTGTGTGAAATGCGACATATGACTGGGACTGGAAGCACGTCAAATGTAAGTAATGACAAATATTGATTGTATGGTTACAAAGGCCTTATCTTTCGAGTTGTCCATTTTACTGTTACGAAGCTGTGGTTTTTTTTCCCCACATAGACATACAGATGTATACATATGTTAATGATGGGAATCTGTTAAATTTCACCGCTATCCTCGAAGTATTGGCGCTTCTAGTTATGCCGAAGATTATTTTATGGGGCACACCTCTCATTAAATGGTTGCCACAAAAAAAAAAAAAAAGATTTATTTATTCAGCCTACTTACTAGCAAAATTTACAAATGGTGGCATAATGATTTGTTTACTTGGGCTGAAGTTCATATTAAAGACAGTCACTTACGCAAAACCAAAAATCGGCCAAGTTCCACTCGTCAAACTTGCAAATTTTCGACTATCTCTACTGATAGCTTCTTCAGGCAAGAGTCATGAAACTTGCACAAGTTCTCGCAGATTGGCCATGTGCAGGATATCGCCCATCGGGTGACAAATCCGATAAAGTTCACCCCAGGTGGTGTAACTATTACATAATACTCTTTTGGATTTGGGAGTGGAAAATTGAGACCAACTGAGATATACAAGCGAAAAATGTCAGAAGTTGCCCTTTGAGCAAATGCAAAAGAGTTCTGCTGCAGTCGTCAACACACTGAAGCTGACTGTGCTGTTTCCCATATTAGGACAATACGACGATAACACATTATCATCAGTCAGTTTGTCATCATCTACTACAAATACGCTTAATATGCTCTGCTATGTGGCAGAGGCAGGTAGTACGGAGCACGTAGGTCTACGTCCCAATGGACAGTTCCATTGTGCTTGGCAAATTCCCTTTCTATTTGACAGTTTCATTGTGTTTGGCAATTTCTTTTCTATTTGGCAGTTCCATTGTGCTTGGCAAATCCCTTTCTATTTGACAGTTCCATTGTGCTTGGCAATTCCCTTTCTATTTGACAGTTCCATTGTGCTTGACAGTTACCCCTCTATTTGACAGTTCCATTGTGCTTGACAGTTACCCCTCTATTTGACAGTTCCATTGTGCTTGGCAATTCCCTCTGTTTAACAGCCCCATTGTGTTTGACAGTTCCTCCTCTATTTGACAGTTCCTTCCTCTATTTCACAGTTCCATTGTGCTTGGTAATTCCCTCTATTTCACAGCTCCATTGTGCTTGGCAGTTCCCTCTATTTAGATAGCTCCATTGTGCTTGGCAATTCCCTCTAGTTGACAGCTCCATTGTGCTTGGCAGTTCCCTTTGACAGCTCCATTATGCTTGGCAGTTCCCTCTGTTTGATAGTACCATTGTGCTTTGCAATTCCCTCTCTATTTTAGACAGCTCCATTTAGCTTGGCAGATTTCCTTTTATTTGATAGCTCCATTGTGCTTGGCAGTTCCCCCTCTATTTGACAGTGCCATTGTACTTGGCAGATCCCCCACGATTTGGCAGTTCCATTTTACTTTGCAGTTACCTGTCTAATTGACAGTTGCAATGTACTTGGTAGTTACCTCTCCACTGATATTCCGACAATACTTGATAGTTCCATTGTACTTGACAGATCCTCCTCTATTTGACAGTTCCACTGCACTTGACAATAGTTGTACCTTTAATTAATTATTCTTACACATATTCCACATCAATAATTTGTGTGCCTAACATTTGCCTCCCTGACAGCACACAATTTTTCAGGACAGGAGCGTAATGGTATGACAAAAGATCTGTATCCCATTCCACATCGTTTAGAACGATGCGATGTGTGCCATCAGCATGTCCCGAGATTACGTACGACTTCCTCGCTCCTCCTTCATCACGAATCAAGTAGATACTCTGATAAATCAGGAACGAGGTATTTTAAAGACACATTGATCGCACACCTTGCAGAGGTTCTAAACGTCATCAAATCGGATACAAATTTTTTTATTCACATGCTCCTATACTAAAAGATTGTATGCTGTCCGGGAGCTATACAGTGGGCACACAAATTATTGATGTGGTATTTGCGAAAATGATTAAATAAAAAAAGGTATAACATCAAAGTACATTTATGTAGTTTTATTTATACGTTGGACCCCTAGGCAAAGGTTGTGACCTACCCTGTATTAACAATTCACTGTAGTTGGCATATCCCCCTCTATTTGGCAGTTTCTCCCATACTTGAGAAGCGAATGTAGCAACCCCGTTTCTCATGAGGGGAAAAAATGAATGCCATGCTACATTTGCAGGCGTCTGAAGTAATGTTGCCGAATTGAGGCATACAGGAAAGCCAACCAGGACACTTCCAAATTAAATATCAAAATTAATTAGACATTATTCAGACATTAAGATCATACAGTACCTAAAAGCAAACATGCCACGTCTTTCAACACCCAGTCACTGAACTTTATAAATTTTGGCCGCGTTATTGTCCAGGAGGCTGAATATTTAGAGAGCAAACGGTATTTGTATGTTCAGTACTTTTTAAATAAAAAAATTAAATACAGGGAGACTTACATAATAGTAGTATGATAGACCCCCAAGAGGGCATGGGCACCTTTTAGTAGAAGGGCACATTAACTTTTAACATTTTTCCTGGTTACCTTTTTAATTCGACGTGTCACACGTCGAATTAATGCGGTTGTGGCCAAAAAAAACGGGTGGACGCGATTTACGCCAGCGACATCTCCTCAAAAACCAGACACATTTATTCAATTCTGATCCGACGAAATCAAGTATTGTAAACGTGGACTGCCAAAAAACGCTTGTTTTTCAAAACTTGCGAATTTTTTTTCTTGAGCGCCCAAATGCCTCGATGAGGCAAAGCTCGCTGTTTTTGCAATAATGGACCAAATCGGCCAAACCTTTCGACATTCAATAGCCAGTCCAAATACAAGCCTCTTGGGGAAGCCCAATTCCGGACTTTCCATCTAGAAGATCCCCAAATCTACAATTGAAAATCGCCAAAACCAACCGCAGCGCTCCTTCATCATGGCCGCCATTATTGAAACCTGTATTTATGTATTTTACTCCTATTATTCCGGCAAAAAGCCAAAAACACTAGCTTAGTTGCATTTTAGGAGGGGCTTCCTCTGCGCAGGTACTTAACCTCGATTTTATGTACAGACAACCATTTTGGAGTGTGATATTCTTTATTGTGTTTGTCGGCCGCAATCCATATGAAAAATTTCCACAACGATCAATTTTAACTTCCAAATTAAACGTTAAACGTTCCCAGTTACTTAATGCGTTAAAGCATCCAACTAAGCTAGTTTATTTAACCGCATTTATACTTTATAATAATCGTTTTACCCCCAGAAACGCTACCGTATGTCCAACGTAATTTGACATCGGCATTCTACCGGACACGAATTTTCAGTGTATATATGTTTGTTTTAGTTCTCCTCTAAACCCGACTGAGCCCTACCGAATGCTACTGATAGCTTGATCTACTATTAAAAACCAAAAGCTATTTATAAAAGATCTGTTCAAACCAAATCCGAAAGTCAAACTGTGCAATTATTTCGAATACTCAATTTCCCCCCCCCCCCCCCAGCCAAAACTAGTTGTGGTGTATAACACTGCAGTTTTCAGTTAAAGCTTATAAAATTTAATAGTAATGCTTTATGCATTACCCAAGCCAAAGTACTACTAAGCTTTAACCAGAGCCTATTCACGTTGCAAACATGTAAATATTCATTCCATAGTCAATAATTCAAAGTAAAGGCCTATTTCCCCAAGTTCAATTGAGTAAAACTGAAAACAGGCCCATCTTTACATGTCCTTACTCCTTCAAACGGCTCTGCACCCAGTCCCTTTGTTCAACCGACTTCTCCTCCCACTTTCCATTGTTCTCCTGGCTCTCAGCCAATCAGACCCCCACAGGTCTCCTCGGCGTCCGCGCTTTGGTCGCGAGAATCTGCTGCTCCAACATAAAAAGGCCCCCAACCCTCAACCCAGAACACAGCTCACAGATCGCTCAAGCTAGAAGGGTCACACCAGTCGGGAGTGGAGACGCCATGTCCGGAGAACGCCATGCCGGGCAGAATGGTAGTGGTTCGTATGTTATAGTTTAGCTTTTGAAAGTTAAGTTTAGGACCCCCATATTCTAAATTTTAGTTTAAATGTAAACTTAAACTCTCTAGCTTAGAGAAAATTATGGTGGTGACGCCTGTAGTGGCATCTTAGGTTCTCTCACCCCATAACGTCAGAGTGGTTTTCTTACTAAAAACCAACTTTTCCAGTTTATTTTAAATGGATTTTTAATCTAAACTAAATGACGGTTTGATCTTTGTGGAAGTCAAAGGAAACATACTGATGCCTAAGTGTAAAATTGCCGGGCTTTTTATTTCTTAGAACAGTTTCTGCGGGAACTAAGGGAGGTTGATCTTTTGTACTTGGAAAACTTAGAAACATAACTGTGGACGGTTGATCGTGTATGAAACATACTGTCAGATAGAATTTAATCAGTTGCGGCTGTCAAGTCTTGCGGGTGTCTCCGGGAGCACTCAGTATTACTTTTTCTAATGTGAAAATTTAACCTTTATTCAAACACAAGCGTTGTTTGTCTGAAATTATTTTTGTGAATTACTTGTTGTAAATCCAAACTTGTTGCTTTTAAATCATTGGTATTCAAAAGCTTTTAGAAGCGAACTATAATGTAAAGTGTCTTTTCCATTCTGTTGCATAAATAAAACCAGGAGTTTTAAGCTTCAGTTGTTTGCTAGATTGATTAATTGTCTTTTACTGTAAAATATAAATATGTAGCCCATCATTTAATTTTAGCTAGTTAAACAATTAAATACACCGTTGGTGGCAGCGATACCGACATTTTAAGGTTAGGCCCCTTTAATTAGGACCAGCGCTCCATTCCCCATGCTGGGACAGTTGCCCATGCTGTGTTAATGAACGTAAAAAGTCGTCGTAAACACCGTTAAACCTCAATCTGATACTCCACGTACACCAGGGAAACCGGGGGATTTACAAGCACCTAAGCCGTCGTAGCGTCCGCCGTTACAGTATGTGGGTGGGTTACTTGCAGTGCGCAAGTACAAAACATATTATGCTCCACAGAATATACATTAGACGTTTGAAGTATAATAACCTCTAACAAGATCCTTAAGCGAATAACCGTCGCCCGATAGTATACGATCAGTGAATGACGTCAGCCAAATGTCATTGTAAAGGTGTGCACTCATACGAAAAATAGCGGCGTGTAACTGCACATTTCGGCAAGTCAGCTCTTCAAATTGCGGTCGGTTAGAGACTATGCGTGGACATCGACATGGCGTCCTCTCTTATCGCGAAGTACAATACGAAGTGAGTCGTCACTTACCTTTGGCGGTAATCTGGATGGTACATCGAATTTTTACTCTGGTATCCGGACGGTACATTGAATGCGAGGCGCGCATAGCGTCACTGCTTTCCGGGTGTGATATATTACAGCATTTTATTACGCTTATTTGTGGTGTTGTTTCTTAGTGAACGAGTGAACAAAGCGAATGATGTCCTATTTTTACAGTGGCGGACTGGCCAGGGAGGGAAGGGCGGAATATTTCTCCTGGTCTCTAATTCTCCGATTCTTTTTAAAATCCATAACAGGAAGACTCACGCATGTTTTATTGGTTCGATATTAGTTTTACCAACATATTTAAAATTACAAATAATAATAATAAAGATAATTATAAAATGCTAGTAAAACAAGTACTTTGTATTAAGTAACCTAACAAATGAAATTGCAGTGTTATATTCAATGTGGAATTTGTCATAATTTTCGTGTGAATATTTTAACTTTTGTTAATACACCTAAAAAGTGTAAATAAATTTAAAGTAGTCAACCTCACGTACCCTCAGCGCAATGACTTCTACCCCCCCCCCCCC
>JAHWFP010090273.1:2903-26232 GCA_023313725.1 Lithobius niger
TAAATTCCCGCCTAAATGAATCATAAACAAACAATCACAACAAAATATAAATTCCCGCCTAAATGAATCATAAACAAACAATCACAACAAAATATAAATTCCCGCCAAAATGAATCATAAACAAACAATCACAACAATCATAAACAAAAATCTGGCGACGTGAAGTACACGTAAAAATGGGCGACTCAGGCAAACGGACAGTTTTTCAACCCCTATCAATTCCCAGTCAAGTTCACACAGCTGCAGTTTTCACTTCAAATCGACACCGGTTAATAAGATCCATGGCGACGCATGAAAGACTAGGAAGTTTATAATATTTCACAAGCGCAGCCAAGGTGCATTATTCAATAAGTGTATGCCTTTCAAAACTACCACGGGCGCAAGAAAAAAAAAATGGACACACTATATTTTACTAAACCACTGAGTGATTAAGTTAAAGTGGGTGACTACCCCTAAACCATGCGCAATGGCTGTTTGCCGTGACGTCACCATGAGTTAGCCAATGACGAATGAGAACAACGACTGTTTGGCCGTCTGATTGGACTAGCCCAGTCACGTGATATGCACGCACGTCACAGCAAACAGCCATGGTGTGTGGTACGGTCGTATCAAATTAATTTTCAACTTTAACAGAATCTGCACCATAATCTGGTTAGAAACTCAAGTTAGTGCGCGCTACGAACGATTGAACGACGTCACAGATACATCCCCGAGTTACACGAAACGAACGCATCGCCTTTACAAAAAAGGGCCTAAATGAAGTGCTAGCTAGAAGGAGCTGGCTGTTGCAATGGGCCTCAACCAGAACATATGTCGACAGGCAGGCAAAGGCATTCAGCGTCTTTCATTGGGGGGTTGCTTTGGGCTCTAGAGGGGGTGCGTGGGAGTGGCACTACCACTCTCTCGATTCATGTCTCCTGTCAAGACCGAATTTGTCCAATGAGTGTTCTCTGTCTCCGGCGACCTTCGTGATGGATGGATCCACCTAAGTGCAGACGGATGGGATGGGAGGGGAGGAAGGAAGAAGAGACAGAGGAAGAAAAGACGGGAGAAAAAAAAGCCAGGGAAAACAAAGCTTTTTGAATGGGGAAACGACTCAGCTGGTGCACGGTTCGTTTGGACGCCAAAAAACATCTCCTCTTTCGTCGCTGACGTCGTCGTTTAGGGTGATATGGCTCGCCTGATGTTCTGGCGGAAATCTGGAATCATTCTGGTTGTGATGTCCGTGCCAAGGAGATGTTGAAGAACCCGAGTTTTTATAGAGGTGCTGGAAGGGCACAGCGTGGAAGTTGCGGAATCAAGGGGGGTTAGGATCATGCTTTCGACCCCTGTGCTTGCAGATAGATAGACGGATGGTGGTTTCTTAACGTCACCCTAGGATGCCAGGAAACCAGGGTTTCTATGGAAATGTACCGTTTGTAATAATTTTAAACCTTAAACAGGACGGAAGGCCAATGGGCTCGAGATGGTCTAAATTTAACGCTTATACCCCGTCCCGAGCGCAAGGTTTTAATTCGGAATCAAATTCCGAATTGAGAGAAATGCGGGTCGAATCAGGATTAGTTTACTAGACCCCCCCCCCTCCCCCCGTTCGCAGCGCAAGAGAGAAAGCAGAGCAAAAAGGAGTTAGTTGTTAGTTTCTCAACCGCTCACTAGAACACGCCATTGTCGCTTAATTAACGGATTCGTGCTTTGACTAACACTCACACCGTGGCGACACCAGCCCACAAAAATCGTTTAACTTTTTTAATTTTTAAATAATAGGCGCCGGCAGTCGTATAAACTACCCTTGAAAATTAGTTTGTGCTTCCTTTGTTTATGTGAGGTGCATTGAGTAAACAGAAGCAGTAAACCAAACACGATTGCCACCACCTGGTGATGAAATGTTGCTAATTCGGATTTCGACCCACATTTGTGTTCCGAGCGCACACTGAAGCGAAGCGAATCGTGTTCGATCCACCAACTGGTGCGGATAAGTTTAACACGGATACGACCCTCTTTACCTCGGATGTGTCCACCCCGTTCCCAGTGCATTTAACATTTAAGCCGCATATATGCGGGTTAAAGATGCGCTCGGAACGGGGTATTTAGTTGCGTGCTCCTTTCGTCTTCACTGGTGTGTAGCGCGCAGTCAAGCGTCCCTCCAGTGGCGATTGGGAAAGTGTATGTTTACATGTGTGTATGTGCGTGCTAAATGCTGCCTATGGACGTTTCCTTTTGGCCGTGGCAGTGTGGCTCAGCGAGGGGACCTCAGCCTTTGATTTCAAAGGTCGTGGGTTCGATTTCCCGCTTATGGCTGCCCGACATACAAGTCCAAAACACAACGTAAAGAGGCTTGCATCCGTATTTAATTTTAAACCTTGTGCTTCGATATACAGGGTGGTCCATAAAGTACTGGGAAAATATAAGCCTAAAATAGGCCTATACACTAGGCCTTCACGGCTTGTGGCAGGGATCTCTTCCGATCTCTCATGTCGTACAAATTCTAAATGAAACAAAATGGGGAAAAAAGGAAACAAATATTGTTCTTCTGATTGCTGCCAACGTTCGTAATGATAACTTTGAAGCTACCTTAGGCCTATTATAGGCCTATTTTAGGCCTGTATTTTTCCAGTACTTTATGGACCACCCTGCATAATGTACCTTGTGTTTTAAATGGTTTATTGCGTAGCTTCAAGCGTTTTTCTTGTTAACATCTCGAAGTTCAATTCAACGTTTTTAACAGTTACAACAGTTACAGTTACAGGATGGGAATGGTCCTAAAATCTAAAGCATTGTTCAGATTGCAACGTGTCAGAACTGCAATAACAATTAATACTGAGATGTGCAAACATGTAATCTTGCAACAATTTACAAGATGCTTGGTCAGGCGTGGAGTAACCAATTTACAAGAAGTAGAAATATTTGTTATTGGGCAACAGCAAGTCTGAAATTAAGGGGATTTTTGTGTTAGAGGAAGTTGTGGCAAGTTGTAGGAAAATGGAAGAAACACCACAGAAGATGTGCTGAACGAGTACACGTACTTCAACTGGCCATTCGAGGATTTTAAAACGGGTTGTCGTCAAACGAAGTCTGCAGCATTTAGCGCCTGCTAGCACTATCTTGTACTATCTAGCATGCAGGAAGCGCGGGAATGCACAAAGAAATTTCCACACGTGCCTCTTTATTATTGAGTGAAAATTTGCTACATCCTCGTGCACCAGAATACAAGCTGTAACAGTTAACGGTATCTCCGTCGCTTGATGGCGCCACGGTAGAATACAAAGATTCTACCGCGGCGCCATCTAGAAACAGTGATAGCGTTAACTGTCTACAGTTTGCACCTATAGGTACACGAGGATTTACCAAGTTTTCACTGAATAATAAAGAGGCACGTGGCTAGTTTCTGTCATTAGCCTAAAAGAAATTTCTTTGGGCATTCCCTCGCATCCTGCAAGCAAGCGCTACGTATACCACATGCCATGGCTGTTTTCTGTGACGTGCATATCACGTGACTGGGCTAGTCCAATCAGAGGGCCATACAGCCGTTGTTCTCGTTCGTTATTGGCTAACTCATGGTGACGTCACGGCAAACAGCCATTGCGCATGGTTTAGTGTTGAATAGCGTTAAATGGCGTCAAACGCTGCAGACTTTCATTTGGTGGTAACCCCTCTTTAAGATACATTAACACAATAACAATACTAAAAAGTGTCGTCTTAGTTTTATCAGGATATTCTTCAACTCCACGGTCAACGTGCTGCATAGACTCTCGACACACGTTTTGAAGACCGCTTCTCTTAACAAAGAAAATAAATTAGCAATAAATATTAGAAGTAAACTAAGAACTACACGCAAAGAATGGATTAGACCACTACAAATGCCTCACGCAAAAATGAAATAAGAAAATTAACAAGTCCAGCGGAAAAAGTACGAGCTCTATGAGGGTTCCTGATGGGGCACAGCCAGCCACCCACAGCCGAGTTGAGAGCGTGCTGGGTTCCAAGCTTAGAGAAAACTAGATCGAATCGCGTCTCCACCGCCAAACTATGGACTTTTAAAAATGACCCCGACAGCATTCAAAGAAGAACGTGTCTTAAATCACCCATGAAATTTCAACGAAAATGTATTCCGCAAAACTAAACCTATATAAGCATGCGTCCGGATTATTTTAGTTTAGGCCCTATTTATTGTTATTGTTATTATTATTATTATTATTATTATTATTATTATTATTAGATAGATAGATAATGAAGGATGGACCAGCATGGACGAATCCACTCCACTGAAAAACGACATTTTCCTAGAAAATTTACACCATCCAGCATTGAAAAGGTAAAAATCTACTGTAAGAAACCCTTGTGCTTCGACTACAAAAAACCGCAAGTCACTGTGTACCTCCAAAAGAAAGTTACAAACGTTTTTAATCTGCCGTTGTAAACAGGTCTACTGTAATCTTAACTACGGTAGCCTTTCCAGACCATACGTAACTTTTGCCTGCCATCGTAAACGGGCGTTCGTACTACGGAATCCTTCGTGGACCATACGTAATTTCTCAACTTTCTGCACAAATCGAACTACGGAGGCTCTAGTGTGCCATACTGCTATTTTCAACTTTGTGCAAAACCTAAAACTATTCTACAGAAGCAAACAAGGAAAGCATTATATGTACATGAAAAAATTCAAATTACTGTCATGTCTAGATGCGGAGAGTGTGAAAATAAACTTAAGACAAACGAAGGTGACGTATTAACTTGTGCTAATTGTAAAATAAAAATCCACTACGACACTAAATGCTCCGGCTTAGCACTTTCCACAATTCGTGGCTGGAAACAAGAAAAAAGAGACTCTTGGAAATGCAAAAAATGCAAAAAAACAAGAACAGGATCAGAAAAAAATCACACGGATGATGAAAATGACAATGAGAGTGACCATGAAGGATCAACCCCTACTGTTATCATGAATATTGAAAGGAAGTTAAATGCTATCCTGGAAAAAAATGAAAAAATGCTCTCCCAACTTGAAAAACATGAAAAAAAATATGAGAGACTACAGGAAGAGAACACTGAATTGTTTAAAAGAAACGACAAACTACATTCATGCATCAAAATAATAGAAGAAAAACTCGAAAAATTTACAAAAGTAAATGAAAAATTTCTCGAAAGCATGGAATTCACAAACGCCAAATATGAAGAAATAAAAGCAACCCAGGAAGCACATAAAAATGAAAACCTTGAAATAAGGAAAAGACTCAACTTACTAGAAGAAAAAATTAAAAACATCAAGTTGGATAAAGAAGACACCACAGAACTAAAAGAAACAGTGAACCACATCAAGCAGACTCAACACGAAAGTGAACAATACTCCAGAAATAAAAACATTGAAATCTACGGAGTCGAAACAGAACAAAATGAAGATTTGAGAGATACTATTTATCGACTGGCAGACGCAATCAATCTACCAAATTTCAACGACAGACACATCGATAGAGCACATCGCCTACCAACCAAAAACAAGACACGCCCCCCTACTATACTCATACAATTCAGAAATAGAGTGGACAGAGATGCATGGCTAACCACAAAAAAAGGAAAACTGACAAACAACGACCTGTTTAACAATGGAAATACGGAAAAAATTTTCGTAAACGAACACTTAACTCCATTTTACAAGAACCTACTATGGAAAACCAAACAAGAACTAAAAACACTATGCAAGTATATTTGGTTCAAGGACGGAAAAATAAACATCAAACAAGACGAAAACGACCGACATACAAAGTCTGTAAAAAGTGAAGATGATCTGCAAAAAATAGTCAGTGACTACCAACAAATTCAAACGAGTAATGGCATCTAATGACGAAGATGAAGACTCTTCAGATTACGTAAACGAAGTCTACTGCAACTTCCATGAACTTGAAGCAGGTTTCATTAAACACTGCGGTTTCAATTTTAAATGTCTCCACACTAATATTCGCAGCTGTAGGCTGAATTGGGATAAGTGGCTCTGTGAATATGAATCTGTCATTTATGAGTGGGATATGATAATATTTACTGAAATTAATATTAAATACGATGAAACGCATCTCTATAATTTAGAGGGCTATAAAACCTTTAGCAACTGTAGACTTAAACAAAGAGGAGGAGGCATTTTAACTTTCATTAAATCATGTTACCTAGAGGACGTGACATGTGAAAATAGCAAAATTGATCAAAATGATGCAATAACAACGAAACTTAAGATTAATAACTTTACGTTTGAAATTATAGCTTTATACAAACAACCCTCTTCAAGCCGAATAAAATTTACATCTGAATTAAAAAAATTACTTAACTCTAGAGATAAAAAAGCTAATTGCATACTTATTGGTGACTTCAACTTAAATGTCCTTGCAAACCATCAAGACATATCCGAAAAATATGATATTGAAAAATTTCAAAATACAATGGCTTCATTAGGCTATACACAACAATTAGACTCACCAACACGAGAAGAATTTCGGAATGGGATAATTACAAAATCATGCCTTGATTTAATATATAATAAAACATCAAATTGCGAATGTAAATCGTTCGTCGTCAAAATTAAACTAGCAGACCACTATTTCACAGCATTTCAATTATGGAATGATGAACAAACCATTAAAACAGACATTCTTAGTCAGGAGTTCTATACTAAGTATAACAATGCAAACATCATTAGACAATTAAAATGCCTTAACTGGGACTTTTTAAATTTGCTTGATTGCCCAAATCAAATTTACGAAGAAATTGAAGTAAAAATAACAGATATTTATAACAGGAATAAAACGACTTTAAAAAAAAAAGCAGCAAGAAAAATATGCAAAAAAGAATGGATGAATAAAAATTTATTAACACAAATAAATTACAAAAATAAGCTGTGGTCGCAAATTAGCAAAAATACTTATAATACAAAGGAACAACTTGAACACTACAAAACTGTTAACAAACAGACTAAACTTAATATTAAACTTGCTAAACAAAGATACTACCAAGATTTTTTTCATAGACATAAACTTGACAGTGCCGTTATCTGGAAGAAAATAAATGATATTGCCGGGAAAAAAAATCAAGAAAAATTAAACCTTGATGAACAAATTACCAAAACTTTTAACCATGAAACAACTAAAAACACTTGTGAAAATTTCTCGGAATCATTTCTTCAACAAGTACCTAACCTAAAAAAACACAAAATAACAAATAAACTTGAAATAACCAGAAAAATAACCAGAAAAAAAAAATGTAGCCAGTTTCTAGGAACAAACGTGATAAATTCTATACAAATTGATAAACCGACATCGCACGACATAGTTACTATTATTGATAACTTGAAAATTAAAAAATCTTGTGGATATGACGGTTTCATTATGGAACACTTCCTCGAAACCAAAGAACAAACAGCATATTTTATGAAAATACTAATCAGCGCTATCATTGAAGAAGAAATTTGGCCTACAAGCCTAAAGCAACAAGTACTTAGACCTATTTATAAAAAAGGCAATAAGCTTGACTATAATAATTATAGACCAATTGCACTATTACCATTTCTTAATAAAATTGTTGAAAAATATTTTGCATCTAAAATAACTGTTTTTCTGAATAAATATCAAATCCTAAATGAGCTTCAGTTTGGTTTTCAGCAAAACAAAGGAACTGTCGATGCTTTTCACTATATTAACGACAATATAAACCGTGCATTAAATGAAGGAAAACACGTTGGTGCAATCCTTGTAGACCTACAAAAGGCGTTTGACACATTAGATAAAGAAATACTCTATAAAAAAATATATAAATGTGGTATTAGAGGTAAGATGCTAAATATTCTCATGAGTTACTTAACAAATAGGAAATGCTGTGTTAAGATAAATAATACATTTAGTGAATGGAAAGACGTTATTTTTGGTGTTCCACAAGGATCAGTTTTAGGACCCTTGCTTTTTATACTTTATGTCAACGATATTGCTGAACAAAATTTTACAAATAAACTCATTCTATATGCAGACGACATTTTCATGCTTTCAGTTCACTACGACCAAGATGAGATGGAAAAAAACCTCCAAATTGACTTCAATATTTTAAACGAATATCTTTATGAAAACGAACTCTACATCAGCGCAGAAAAAAAACATGCTTTATGCATATCACCACATCACACATGTTTCGGAAGCATACTAAAATAATCCTCTATAGTTATGACTGCCTATGCTCAGAACATTGCCTTTGTACTAAAATAAAACATGTTAAAACTGCAAAATATCTTGGCTTGGAAATTGACCACCACTGGAAATTTTATGATCATGTTGAAACGCTGATAAAGAAAATCAGACAAACTTTACCAATGTTATACATGATCAGAGATCTCATTGATTCTAAAACAAAAAAGATACTTTATGAAGCTTGGATTATCTCAAAAGTCAGATATGCTTGTACCATCTTTGGATCTACAACCAACAATCTAATTGAAAGATTGCAAAAGACATTAAACAAAGCTGTAAAAGTACTGTTCGGAAAACACAATGATAAAAAAACTGCTGAACTATTTCATATCAACAAACTGTTCACTTTTAAACTTCTTTTCAAATTTATAATTATTTCCAAATACTACTTTAATTCAGCCCATACATTACACCTTGTACGTGCACAACGTGTCCAAAATGCTTGGCTCCAGATTCCAAAATGGAGAAATTCTTATGGAAAAAGGACAAATCAATACATTATTCCAGAAGTATTCAATACCATACCAGCCCATCTAAGAGATATCAAGGACTATAACGAAATGCGAAAAAAAATTAAACAATGGATTCAGAAGGTGTATGAGGAATGAGTTATAGAATTTTATTCTTTATTCCATCTTGAAAAATCATGATATAAAAATGTTGTAAAACCAATTGAAATCTTGAACGTATGAAAAATACAACCAATTATGAATGATGTAAAAAAAAAAAATGTATTGCTCTTAACTACAAAACCTATGGTTATTTATGTTAAATGTTTGTATATGTAAATGTATCAGTGCACATACAAGCTCCTGAGCTTCGTGCCTGTCCTATACTGATTAAACATTATTATTATGTTGTAAACAAATGAAATGGTCAATAAAACTACGGCGAAATTTCATATTTGGCTTGACACACTCACAAAATTGAAACAATTCTTTATTTTTCAACGGAAACTTTTGTCTGAAAATTGTGCCACAGGCAATCGTTTACACGCAGTGTGCAAAGCTATATGAAACGACTACTTTTGATAAGGAGCGGGGAAGGGGGAGAACTTTTTTTTATCATTTAAGCTCAATAGAATCTCTATGAACGCTGTCGGAGTCATCTTTAAAAGTCCATAGGTTGGAGACGCGATTCGATCTAGTTTTCTCTAAGTTTGGAACCCAGGACGCTCTCAACTCGGCTGTTGTTAACTCGCTGTGCTGCAGGAACCCTCATAGAGCGCATACTTTTTCGCTGGACTTGTCAATTTTCATACTTCATTCTTGTGTGAAGCATTTGTAGTGTTCGTTAAGGGGGAGGAGGAGGCTAATACTTTTTAGGCTGTTATAACATAACATAACATAACATAACATAACATAACATAACATAACATATTAGAATGACGGCCAGAAGAAAAACGTATATGGCCCATTAGGCGGACAAAGGTCTGCTAAAGGTGATAAAGTTTCAACAGATGCAGCCTTCACGATGTGTTCCGGAAGGCAGTTCCAAGGTGTAATGGCTCTAAACCAGATGAAGAGCTTTCCATAGTTGGTTCTGACCCTTGGTTTCAGTAAAGGTGTAGCAATGACCACTCGTTTTACGCATTTCGTTCGCGTTCAAGTGTTCTCTCAAAGAGAGAGGCAAGTCGTTAATAAAAAGTTTAAACAGAACAAGCATGTCTCCACAGACTCTTGGCTGTTCCAGAGAGGTATAGGTGGATTTGCTGCAGCCTTTGCTCGTAAGGCAAGTGAAGGGTACTAGAAAGAAATTTTGTTGCTCGTCTTTGTACTTTTTCAACACAAGCAATGCCTTTGTAGAGCTCTATCGAAAATACGAAGGTCAACCTTTCGATTTCTTTGACCTCTTCCCCGGCGGTTAGGCCTAAATACCTCTGACCCAAAAGCATCACCTCTTTACCCATTTTACAACCCGTGGCTGATCATCCATCTGCCCGTGCAGCTCGGGGGCATTGCTGCAGCGAAAGCAGTTCAGATTTTGACGATCAAATATAATACACGCAGCCACCATCTTTAGGCTAATCTCCGCTGCGCAAAATAAAATCCAGTTTACCACTACACATCCTCCCACGCTTCCACTTCAGGCTAATTTAATTCGATGAAGATGCGCGAGTGCTCGTGCAGCGCGGACCGGCCGTAAACCTCGCGCCAACCAACCAGCCAACCAACCAACGGGTGTCTTCCTCTCTAAGTGGTATAAAGTTGATCAGATTCCTTCTTAAACACCATAGAAATTCCTCTCCTCTGTGCCTGGAGGACATTTCCGCTTGCCTTCAGACGACACCTAGTGTGGGGAGATGTACTGTATATGCAAATGCTCAATACAAGACTTGAGAAGTAGTAGAGAAGATGGGAGGGGAGAGGTGGGAGGGGGTGGGGGGTGGGATGTGATGGTAAATAGGGGAAGCGAGCAAAGCATTTTGTCTTCACTTCGCACACCTGCTATGCTAAACAAAACCAATAAAGACAAGACCGCATTGTAGTTAGGTGACGTTTAATTGATTTCCGTGTGACTCGACGAGTTTCTAGTTTTACACTTTGGCCGTCACAAGAACCTTCACAATTGCTTTAAAGACTCGTTTAAGACAGGACGCATACAAATCCATGTACTGTGTTCAAAAACGTGTAAGCAAACACCCGTCATAGCACCCGCCGGGTGTTTGTTTATATCTTTTCACTGCAGGGGTAAATGTCATTCAAAAAAGGAGGAATTCTTCCCAAATTAACTTGCTAAATTCTTCCCCCAGAACATCAAAACAATGCAGAAAATACAGGAAAATGAGCAAATTTCCCCAAATTTTAATCAACAACAAAATTATTCTGTTCAAAAATTCCCGTCAAAGGCAGCCTGCGAGGTGTTGCTTAGTAACCCTATGACGTACCGGAAAGTGACACATCAGTTTAACTTTCTTAACTGCAACGTCACAATCATAGGAAGAAGAACGCCACATAGGGTGATATTTTTTGATCACTTTAGGTATCCCACTTTTTGTGTTGTAAGGAGTGTTTGTTATGTTGTAAAGTGGACAGTCGGTGATGTTAAAGTGAAGACCAGAACGGGTACGATTGTAGAGAAAAGTCGTGATCAACTCTTTTCCGAGAAAAAAGGTATGGGTCGGTGAGACTGCAAAACCACGTTATAAGTGGCATTTTGCAAATTTTACAGGAGCAGCAAAAAAAAAAAACGCTTTTCAACTTACTGCACTAACAAAAACAGCCGTTAGAGGAAATGCAAAACCTCGTAACTGAAAACCATGGTTTAACTTCTCTGTTTTGTGCAAAATTCAAGGCTTTTCGGAATAATATCTTGAGGGGTGCGTGCCTGAAACAATTTAAAGTAATTCAAAAACTTTAAAATGAATTTACTTGAGCTACAAAGAGAATTATTTAGAGAACAACACCATGTGCATTGCACTTGTAGTTACGAGGTTTTGCGTCCCAAATTATTGGGCAATCATTTATATGAGGTTTTAACACGTGACCATTTAGGAGTCTTATGGCTGGTTGAGTGATACAAGGTTTTGCAGGTATACACGGACGACACCCGGCTAGAACCATCGGACACCATAAAACAAAAATCATGGAAAATGCAGTTCCGTGTTTTTGTAGTCCCAGCGACAGTTCAACATTCCTTTGCAGAATGGTATTGGCTTCAATTGGAACAATTCCTATGATCAAATTGCTTTGGTCGTCCAGATTTTATGAGGAACGGTATTCTTACGGATTGGGACAAAGTAAGGTACTACCCCAGAAAACGAGAGCTACGCGTACAGGGATGGGGGAATGTCAGTTAGGTCGGAATTAGATACATTTCGGACAGCTCAGTGAAAGATGAATCTAAACCCAAAACAATAAATTGTAAGCAAAAAACCCGTAAAGTTTCAGCCATTGAACGTCTGTGATATCAAAAACGAGCCACAAGTTTCCACTCATCAGACATACAACGCAACATTAAAACTTGGCGCATTGCAAGCCTTTTTTTTTACTTTAATAGTTCGGCTATATCTTATTTTTCCGAATAAATATACATACAGTGAATCTTATCGAAATAATAAGATTTTTTGTTACAATATCTTTTGTAAGTTTTACAACTCAGATGGTGGCGTTTTGTTGAACTACTGCAGACTAGCGTGCTGTACTGTAAACTATAACTTTTAGTGTATTAGTGGTGTATAACACAGTATTATTTGTGAACCATTCTTCCTGACGTTACGAAAATAGGAACCGCTACGATTTGCTACTGAGTTTTGCAGTTCGTAAATAGTTTTTCTTAACCGAAAGCTTATTGAACGTTTTAACTTTGATGTTGTTATTTCGCTTCGTGTGCACGAAACAATAATGAAACAGCAACAAGAACAACAACAATGAACTAGCGCTTATTTTGATGCTGGTTGTGCATCTTGGGTCTTCCAAACGAAAGGCTTTCAATGCGCCAAGTTTTAAAGCTGCGTTGCAGGAACGTGCACACAGCCCCCCACAGCAGGGGGGACTCTAGTCCCTGCCCTCATGGCAAAGTGCCCCTTTTTTCTGCAAAAAAGTGCCCTTTTCGTTGGAGCGGTGGTGTAAAAGGTCTAAAATACGCAAAAAAGGACAACAATGGCTAAGAAAGTGTTGCAAAGAGGGGCAGAAATGATTAAAGTTCCACAAAAGGGGGGTAAAAAAAAAAGAGGTTAAAACACCCCCCCAAAAAAAAAAG
The DNA here is from genome assembly GCA_023313725.1 of Lithobius niger. NCBI lineage: Eukaryota > Metazoa > Arthropoda > Chilopoda > Lithobiomorpha > Lithobiidae > Lithobius > Lithobius niger. The sequence continues at coordinate 15,818 of JAHWFP010090273.1, forward strand.
TCCTCAGAAAAAAGTTTGCCCCTGCCCTCTCGGGGTCCTGTGCACGTCCCTGCTGCGTTGTATATTTGGAGAGTGGAAACTTGGCTCGTTTTTGGTATCACAGACATTCAATGGCGGATTTTTTGGCAGATTTTTTGCATACAATTTATTGTTTTTGGTTTAGATATCAGGACTTTTGGTAGCTGTTCCTAACGTGATTTTTTTTTTATTTATGATGTTCTGAATTCTTTACATTTTTGGTTGTAACCTAGCTAAAGCTTTACTTCTGGACTTTACAACATTTTCGGTGTTGTAAAGAAAGTCAAATACTTTCTTTAAAAGCAAAATAGGAATAACTAATTACTCGCAGAAATGAGCCAAGTATTAATTCTACAGAAATTGCGCATTTCAGACAAAATGGTAAATACATTATCAACGATCTTTGGTAGCAATTTTTTCCTACAAAGAATCGACCAACCAACCAAAACCGTTGCCCTGCCTGATTGTCCAACAGATTTGCAGCCTTTTTGTCTCGTGCAAGTATTTTATCCAGCTACTCGTTGTAGTGTATAAAACCTTTGCTTCAGATAAAGACACATGGTTACGCTTGCCGCCTTCATGCAACAACAACGGGTTTAACGAGCGTTAACCACTCCTGGTCATCTGCCCGAAGCCCTAAAGGCCCTATGTCTGCAACAGCCAGATTCCCAGGCGGTCACCCACCCAAGTATCAATTCAGCCCAATGCAATGCTGCTTAACTTCGGGGATCTGACGAAAACCGGTGTTTCCAGCACTGTAAGGCCGCAGACAACAACAACAATGAAACCATAACTTGGCGGCGACATGCTAGCGCTACTCTTGATAAATAATCCGTGAAACAGTAGACTGCCGTTAGATGTTTTTTGGTCCGTTAGAAATATTGATGGTCTAGCTCACCTGGCTTCGACATAATACTGCTTATTACTTACCAAATGTATTGGGGATTAGTAGTTTGAATAGGTTAGAGGCATGATGACTTAAATGGGAACAGGTGGGAGCAAAAATGGAGAAGATAATTTCTAGTAGCAGTTCTAAAACCGACTTTCGTTGGTCGTTGGTAATTGTTACCCCAAAAATAGGTTGACATTATCGGCCAGGCAACCCGCGAGCTTGCAATATTGCTTACAAGTCCTTTACTCTTACATTGTTGTTGTTTGGTAACAGAAGATACACAGGACAATATAAGGACAACACGGTTCCCACCAAAATACTGAAATAATTTCCCTGAGTTTTCCATAGTAATTGACGTTAATTTCCAGGTTATTTACCAAAATTTGAGGAAGGAAATTGTTCTCCACCTTTTACCAGTTTTACTTGTTTTTCGGCTAGTGCAAAAGAGTAGCCCAAATTTTCGAACCTTTCGGTATTAACACAGAAGTATAAGGATATATTTTACTTTACCACAGTGCCTTAACAGAATATGTTTAATGCACTTAGGGTTAGGCCTAAAATTGTGGCCTTGTTTTTTCCCTGAGTTTTCCAGTTTTTTTTTGTGAAAATCAGAAAATTCTCCGAGATTTCCCTGAGTTTCAAATGTAAAGTTTAAATTTCCTGAGTTTTCCAGGTTTTCCATGTTTTCCAGGTTGGTTGGAAACCTGGATAATGTGCAACATACTTTTGTACATTATCCTTAGATTGTCTTATATTATGTATTGGAGGAAAAGACAAACTGAGAGCGAAATCAGGCAAACAAGGTCAATTGTGGTAAAGTAACAAGCAGCCAGAATACGATGTTCGTCTGTGCTACTGACAGGTGTTGAGATTGTTATTATCGGATCAATTTCTACACGCATTGTGGTAAAGAGTGGGGTTCTTAATTATAGTCTGTTCCACAGTATCCTTTCAGAAAACTGACTGGATGACGACTCGTTTCCTTGCATTAAGAGTGCAGAAACATGTGGATATCACACTTGTAGACTCAACAAAGTTACTGTAAGAGTTTACGAATGGGATGTTTATGGATTTTTTGCACTCGTAGTGGAAGAATAGGTGGCGTCATACAGTCAGTTTTCTGAAAACATAATGTGGAACAAAGTATAGTTGGGGGGAAAAAACGGGGGACGTCCATTGGCATAAAAACGTGGTAATCGCGTTGGGATAACTCGAGGTACCTTTTAATTCGAAAAAAGTGCAAATACTCTTCGTAAAAATAGATTTCAAGGTACTTTGTGGAGAAAGGAAGTGTGATGGCTGCACTCACGCAAAAACGTGATTCCCGCATACTGGTTTTCTTTAGGTAGAAAAGGCATAGTTGGTTAGATGTCTTTGGCGATCTTCGAAAGCAGAATTGCTGATTGTCACCATGGTAGTCAAAGATTAACCGTGCATTGCTGGGAAGCGTCTCGTGACTATCGGGAACATTGTCGTATTAGTTCAGAAATTACTGTGAGCCTACTAAATGTAGTTCTATCATACTTGCGTTACGTGGCGGCGACCAGGAAACCAGATGATTCAATCGTAAAAACAACATGGAGTGACGAAGTTGACAGTTTTAACTGATAAAATACCGCGTGCTGGTTTTATCCGTATGAAGGAGGCGTGATTGGCTGGTGGATGCCGTTGACTTGCTCCCAATTGGTTAACCGGGGTTAGAAATATGAAGGAATATTGTGATCTATCATCCCAGCCGAGAGTTTGAATCCTATTAAACTAAAATCGTCACTGTGATACCACCATCTTGTTTCCACGTTCAGCCGATCAAATTTGCCGAACGAAATGAAATCAAATGCAGTATTGAACACCACTCTTCCTCGATATATTCTTGCCTCCATTTACGTTACAGCGGACAGATTTTGAGCAAGTTATCAATCCTTTTCTGTGGATTTTTACACCCTGTTCAACAATAGAACAGTGATAATGACGCCATATTGGCTACGGGGTTAGCATATAGAAGAGATATAGCTATACTTCGTTCCACATTATGTTTTCAGAAAACTGACTGTATGACGCCACGTTTTCTTCCACTACGAATGCAAAAAATCCGTAAACATCCCATTCGTAAACTCTAATAGTAACTATGTTGAGTCTACAAGTGTGATATGCACATGTTTTTCACTCTTAGTGCAAGGAAACGAGTCGTCATCCAGTCAGTTTTCTGAAAACATAATGTGGAACAAACTATACAAGGGGCACTAGATTAAAATGGAGGTAAAAACAACGGCGCTTCTAGCCAAGCCAGTGCGTTGAGAGCGGCTTTCTTAGGCCTAAAAAACGTTGTTTTTCTCCAATCCCTTCTGCAACGAGGTTGTAATCGGAAACGAAGCGATCCCACTTGCTAACAATTTCAGCAACTGCCAACAAATCGAAAAAATCGTGCGCTTTAGGCTTAAGAAAGCCGCTCTGAATAGCATTGGCTTCAGATAATACGCCCTTCTTTTCCCCCCCTCCATGTTTATCGATAGTGCCCCTTGTAGATAGCCCAATTACTGGCTCCAGCATAAAGTTATATATAATAATATGACGTTATAGACCAAAGGAGTAACGCCATGTTGGCTACGAGGCTAGCGTCTGGAGAGATAGCTACAAGGGGCACTACATTAAACCGGAGGAAAAAACAACGGCACTTCTGTTCAAGCCAGTGCTTTGAGCACATTTAGGCCTAAAAAAAGTTGTTTTCTCCAATCCGTTATGCTGCTAGGTTGTAATCGGAAAAAAAGATTCCACTTGCTAAAAATTTCAGCAATCGCCTGCAACAAGTCGAAAAAAAAATCGTGCGTTTTAGGCCTAATAAAGCCGCTCTAACAACATTGGTTTCTGTAAAACAACCGTATTGTTTCCCATCCATGTTAATCCGGTGTCCCTTGTAGCTAGCCGAATTACTGGCTTCAACATAGAGTTATATATAAAAATATGACGTTATAGAGCAGCGTCATGTGACGTCATATTGGATACGAGATACAATTTGGAGGTGATAGCTACAAGGTGCACTAGATTAAAATGTAAGGGAAAACGGCACTTCTAGTCAAGACAGTGCTTTGAGAGCGGATTTCTAAGGCTTAAAAGAACGTTGTTTTCTCCAACAACAAAAATCATGCGTTATAGGCTTAAGAAATCCAGTCTAATAGCTTTGGCTTCAGTAAGACGACCTTCCTTTTTCCCACCAGTGCACCTTGCAGCTAACCCAGTAACTGGCTCCACCATAGAGTTATAATACTACGTAGTTATAATACTACGTCGTGTCACTGCTCTATTGTCACTGTTCTATAAATCTCTGATATCTACCATGTTCCACTCAGAATTCTTCAGCAAGCGTTCATACCAGGGACGAGGTACACGTGAGGTTTTAGTGACGTTTAAGCTCTACTCTTTCTTGGAAGAGATGGCGTAAGAGGGAGAGAAATCGGCGGGAGAGGATTGAGGGGAGGTGGAGAGGAGAAAGAGAAGGAATGAGAGGATTAAGACACCAGATAACGGAAACCGCACGAAATTCATTGGCGACCATTCTCGCCTACGCCCAGGGATTAAAATATACGACTAACGAGCCAAAGTGTTGGTATCGTGCGTCTGCAAAATGGCCGCCGGGGCTTGAAAACAGGCCGTTAGATGGATTAAACGGCGCGGAAATGGCGATACAGGGAGTAGACTATCTGAAGGCGATGGTTGGTGCCGATGCGTACGCATGCGCAAAACGAAAGGAAGAATCATTGTTTAATGAGTTTTCGTTTTGTTTCCTTGGTTATTTTATTGCGTCTCTTGATAAGTCCTATTCGTTTGGCTTCAAATATTGTAAAAGCTTGTTTTTTTTTTTCAATCCCGTGAGATTTCTTGAGTTGTGCTCAGCAATTCACATTTTTTTCCCCCAATTCCTGACGCTACACGCAAGTCTATTTCGAAATAGCTACCATTTCTGTTTGACCGAACCATTGGGAGAATTATCTTGAGAATTAGAATGGTTTAAGTTGGGTGACGAAATATAGATTTGACCAAAAATCCCAGTTTGTAAGCTTACAAGATATAAGCCTCGTGTCATGCGGATCGCCCGTCCAGAAACTGCAGACCTGCCAATCAAATGGCTGATCTTCTCTGAAATTAAAGCCAGCTTTAAAAATAATCTTAAATTTTAAAAAAAAATCTTAATTTCAGACAACAGGATCAGCCATTTGATTGCAGATTATTAGACGGATAATCCGCATGACATGAAACTTGTAGCTTCTTGTAATTGTGTTTTTCGGCTGCACCTCTTATTATTTCATAATCTAACTTGCGCCATTTTAATTCACAGTAAGCTTTCTCTTTAGATCCCGGCGAAAGGACAGCCCGAATTCTACGTTACAAAAACGTGTCCAAGTGTGGCTTGAGGTAGAAATCGGCCGATATAACTTTTTCCCGATACGATCCGTTACCGATGAAGGGTAAACCGACCCGATCCGATCTTATCCGATACCGAGTCCGATGTCGATACCGATAATAAAAAAATACACCACTAAAAATTTAATTTCCGTACAAATGCAACTCCAGTTTCTGATTTTGCATGGGTTCCTGTCTCCTAAGATTATTCCAAAACGTTCTGTGCAGCAATAACAGTATTTTTTCTCTTATTCCTACTTATAGCTTCCGTACAGTCATGTTCTCAAATTTTAAGTAGGTCGTTGTAAAACTTAAGAGCGTCTGACCTAATACGTGGTTCATTTTCATTACAATTGAACAAATAGCTTTGCTTTTCTCACTTGGTTGTTGCTTGTGCCGCGCTAGCTGCCGAGTTCTGCAGGGAAGACGGTTTTGTTTCTTGGCGTAACGAATATCTGTATTGGTAGCCTTACAGAGGTCCGATACCGATATGGCAAAAAAACCGATAAATAACCGATTATACCGATACCGATATCAATATCGGACTATCCCTAGCTTGAGGGCACCTATTGGTAAACAGTCCCCTAATTTCCCACTTTACATCGCCTTTCTAGGATGCATAGTTTAGACGTTAGTATCAATGAACGGCCAGGGGCCTGCCTCTAACCTCTTATCTTTCCCAGAGGTGTAACTTCAAAATTGGGGCCCGGAGGCGGCAGTGCAGAGTAGCCCTCCTCCCTCTTCATAAAAAATTCAGCTATTGGCTCACGAGGTGAGCTCAGTGGAGAGCCCCTTTCATTAAAAAAAGAAAAGCCGTTTTGCTACGCAAGGCCAGAGCCCACAGTAGAGGCCCGTCCCCCCACTTCATAAAAAATACGGTTTTTGCCACAAGGCAAGAGCCGAGTGGGGGCCCTTTATAAAAAAAAATTTAATTTTTTACCACGTAAGGCGAGAGCCCAGTAGACCCATAAAAATTAAAATAATTAAGTTTTTGGAACTCAAGACAACTTTTTTTCACGAAACTATAGCAATAACTTACTTCTAACATTTTACGATTACAAACAATTTTTTTAATTGACGCCAGTGAGGGTGGACCCCAAAGTCGGTGGGCCCGGAGGCGGCTGCCTCCTCTGCCTAACTGGAACATGGAACGGGACGGGGTCCCCACTGTTGGACCCCATTTTTTGGACAGGGAAGAGCATCGGGGCGAAGGTGTTGTATTATTTGCCTTAATTCATTGTGTTTCGGTGCCTATAATTCTACAAATAGGCTAAGTTTCCGAAAACTCTGATTAAGGCATCTATATCAACATGTAGTTAGCAGCTATTATCCAAATAACCCTTCTGCATTGTACGCCAGATAACGCTGTCTTGTAATTTATCGCTGTCACTTGAAGAATAAGTGTCGATGATACAATCGGTGTGACGCGTTCGGGTTAGAAACGTGACCATTTCGAGACAATCGTAACTTGATTCGATAAATTTAAATTTTGAAGGCGCCCCATCTCTACTTGTCAATTCATTCCATAATGAACTAGGCCGGGCGGTATCTGATCGCCTTCGAACTTCTAACTTTCTTTCCTGATTAATGAAAACATTCTTGGCAAACAGACAAACAGACAAATGCTTTAAACATTCTTGTAGTGTTTTACATAAGGACGCCGTGTGTGGATTGAATTCTAACAGCTTTTCAGTTCTTTAGTCGTGTGGCAGGTCCAGTTTCTTAAAATGTAAGCGAACAAATCAGGTAAGTTTATGAACATAGAATTTCTGCATGGTCTTTGTTGTTCTAATGAACAATTTTTTATCGTTGAGATTTTTAGTGATGCGCACAGTGGAGCAGAGTTTAAAGGAACTTCTCATTTACGGTGCAGATATCTGTTTGTCTGTTTGTATCTCGAAGCTTTGTATCCTTGTCGGTACCACATCAAATTATCTACACACGTTTGCATAACCTATTTGTGGAATTAAGTTCGCAAAACAACAACAAAATTGGGTATCGTGGACTTTGGTTTATGACTGTGAACGTCCGAAATTAACAAGATGTCAAATATTTATTGAAACCAAAAATTAATGCACTTAAAACAAAAAGTGCCTGCAGCGACTATACCTTATTGCAACCGGTCTTCACTTTCGCCACTTTCAAAAATGTTGGGGCGCACACCTCTACCACGCACTGCAACAGCAATCGCTATCGTATAATCTAAAAATAGTAACCATCACAATTGCCAATTCATTCCATAATGAACTAGGCCGGGCGGTATCTGATTGCCTTCGAACTTCTAACTTTCTTTCCTGATTAATGAAAACATTCTTGGCAAACAGACAAACAGACAAATGCTTTAAACATTCTTGTAGTGTTTTACATAAGGACGCTGAGTGTGGATTGAATTCTAACAGCTTTTCAGTTCTTTAGTCGTGTGGCAGGTCCAGTTTCTTAAAATGTAAGCGAACAAATCAGGTAAGTTTATGAACATAGAATTTCTGCATGGTCTTTGTTGTTCTAATGAACAATTTTTTATCGTTGAGATTTTTAGTGATGCGCACAGTGGAGCAGAGTTTAAAGGAACTTCTCATTTAGCTCATTTAGCTCATTTAGCTCATTTAGACCATGTGTTAGCTTTTAGGCCTAGTTTTAGATTTTAGGCGAAATTGTCAGCTTTTAGAGGCCTAATTTTTACCTGCCGTTTTAATTTCGTAGGTAGCAGCTAACGGAGAATTGTGTTCGATAGTATAGGCTTATTCATTTATGCAACACGGTGCGGAGACTTGACGTTGCCGTGGCAACGTGATGCAAGGCCTTCTTGTCAGCTTTAAAGTCTATTTTTTTAACTGCCGTCTTAATTGCGTAAGTAGAAACTAACGGAGAATTCGGTTCGAGAGTAGGCCTATTCATCCATGCAAAACGGCTCGGCGTGAAACTATTTTAAATGAAATTATTTTAAATGTATACGACGTTAACGAAATCCTTCATTGGTAAATGTTCCTCTATCATACTTTAAACTTTTAACTGTTGTTAGCAACTTTAAAATCAAGAGTTGTGCGCGGCGCTGTTCAGTGTACATGTTTCAGCTTCATGCTGAGTGTCTGTTTAGTGTTAAGTAACGAAGTAGAATCCTTTAATTGAACAACCAAATTAAAATCCTTTTAACAAAACAGTTTTTCCCCCATTTTTCGAAGAAGAGCAACCATTCTTTGTCGGTATAAAATCTAAACAAAATTAAACGGCCTAAATAGAACGGCTAACGCTATTTCGTGACCGTCGGCAAACGTCCTCTAACCTCAAGGGAATCGAGTATAAATGAATTGTGGGGGAAAAAAAACTATCACTACAGACTATCACTACAGACTGCAACCCACGCGCTAAGCGCTAACCAGTCCACAAGCCCAATTAGATTCGGGCGTATTTTCACACAGCTCAGGCGAAAAAACCCACTTAAACTAATTTGGTTAAAATGGATGTGGAAAGCAACAGACCTCGAATTCGAAAGCACTGGGAAAAAGAGAAAGGAGAAGGCGAGGCATGTCACTTCAAAACATAGTTAACAAAACACCACAGCGCCCCATTATTCTACAAGAAGTTAATATTGATCATTACCAGCTTGCAGAACTCTTGTGGCTCTTGGACAATAGCCCATATGAATAACATTAGAACCAAAAGGAAAAAAAAATTCTAGCAGTAAAACTACTTGCCTTACAGTAAAATTTTTAAAAAACGTCACCTAAATTTGTCGCATAGATTAAGCACACAAAAAACTGAGAAGCTTCCTTGGATAGAACGACCCCTGTGTGGTTCCAGCATGTTTAGTGGTTTGGGTGAAAATAGCATGGATTTTCGATGCAATGTAAACAAAATGATTTTTTTTTTCAATTAAGAAAGCATTTTTTTCATAAAGTGTTCTTGGCATGTGAGAGATGATACATCCAGCTTTACGAATGCAAAAAAAGATCTTGATAGAACAAACGTAGCTGGTTTCACATCATTTTGAAAAAGTTTTCTTTATTTTAGCAGTGGAGGGTTAGGCCTAACCGAATTGGAGGCCAAGCTCTTGCTCTTGGTCCGAGAGACCTGATTCCTGGTAATGTACTGTTCTCCGTTTTAATAACCGTTGTAAGGCTACCTTAGGTCCAACTTATTTATTATTTTTAGTTTTGTGCTTTGAGTTTTACGATTTTTAAAGTATTTAATTAATTTTGGTTTCTTAGCCGTATCATTTATTGCTTGATAACGAAACGGGTATTGCTTCGAAACGTCGCAATTTTTTTTAATTTTATGTGCACTCTGCTGGGTTTCTAGTTTTAATCGTTACGTCTTAGTGCCCATACTTAAAAGCGCGCCACATCACGTCTTTCAATTTGAAAGTGTAGACCATCGGTACACTGAGGTTGGCGCTAATGACCAAGTTGTCGACGCGCCATTAAGCCTCAATCCCCCCCCCATCGGTACACGAATTCTACAAATGCATCAACCCTACGAGTCTTCATGGCTTTTTTTTTTTTTAAATTTGTGTGGAAATGATTAATTGGACATTAAGATACTCCACTTTTAACTTTCAGTATGAAAAACTGTACTCTCATTCATTTTAAATTATGGTTGACTTTTGGTTCTGCCCACATCCACGATTTGCAAACATCGACGACACTTCTCTCTCTAAGGTCCTCCCACGGCGTTTTGAAAACTTGTTCGTACGTCACGAATGTAATCTCAACGGCACAAAAGAGCTGGTGAGGAGCAATGGACTCATGACTCAACGATTTATTAAATACTATAATGTCATACATATTCAACTCGCACGTCGTTCGCGCGAGTTGAATGTGTATGACAGATTATACTATTTAATACACCATTCAGTCATTAGTCCATTGCTCCTCACCAGCTATTTTGTATACAGGTAAGATTACATTCTTGACATATGACCAAGTTTCCAAAGGGCCGTTTAAGGTCCTTAGAGAGAGGGGAAAGGAGTCCTCGATTTTTGGAAAATCGTCTTCGCCTCCACGTCATCAATTCTAAACGAAACACAGGAATTCCATCGTCTGTATATCACCGGTCATATAGGCAATGAAAACTTTGCAGTGCATTTGAGGTAGGTACGACATATTATTTGGGG
>JAHWFP010090274.1:2213-15769 GCA_023313725.1 Lithobius niger
TTGGTAACAATCCCACAAGGTCGACCGAGACACGTTTCCAAGGGGCATTAGGAGGATCCATTGTGGTCAGGAGCCCTGCAGGTTTCGAAGTTTCAGTTTTGCAAGTCTGACACTTCTCACAGCAGCGAACGAACTCTACAATATCCTTCCTCATGCCAATCCATCCCACCAATTCTTGCATCCTTTTCAGAGTTTTGAACACTCCAAAATGGCCGCCCAAAGGTGACGCATGAATTGCAGCAATCGCGTTGTGACGTAGCGACTTCGGTAAAAATGCTTTGTAACATGTATTACCTTCAACCACATCACGAACGTTACGTGAAACATAGGCTTTACATAAGATCCCGTCACGCAGACAGCATCTCCCAGGTTTGGGGCTGTCTCCGTCCACAGCTAAATGCATTTTAGCTACATTACCTAGCTTGGTAATCTGGCGCGATGACCAAGGGTCACTAACCTGCGCCTTACGGATATCATCCAGACTTGGAAATCCGCTGGGTCTCTCAGTTACCTTTACTCGTTCCACCTTACAATCTATGTTCAGTATGGGGCCTTTAGATTCGTCCTCATACATCCTAGAGATTGCATCTGCCACCTGGTTTAAGGAACCTTTCTTGTAACGGATTTCAAAATCCATTCCTTGAAGTTCAAGAATCCATCTTGCCAGTCTTCCAGAAGGCTGTTTCAAGGACTTCAAGAACGAGAGAGCACTATGGTCTGTCTCGATCAGAAAAGGAGCGTTTTCTATGTAAGGCCGAAATTTCTTAACGGCATACATGACCGCACCCATTTCTTGCTCAGACACGCAATGTTTTTTTTCGCAATCTGTCAGTTTCCTGCCAGCGAATGCTATTGGTACGAGCCCACGTCCTTCGACGTGCTGCGAAATGACCGCTCCAAAACCTGTTCCGGACGAATCTGTGGAAATTTCAAAACGTTTGTCCAGGTCTGGTAGTGCTAAAACACAATTTGTTAAACTGTCTTTTAATTTTTGCACTGCGTCTGAGTGTGTTTGTTTCCACTCCCAGACGGCGTCTTTCTTTAACAACTGATAAAGACTTTGTGCTTTGACGTGAAAGTCTCTGATGTAAGCCTTATAGAAGCCCATCATTCCTAAATAACGTCTAAGCGACTTAAGTTGCGAGGCTCTGGAAAATCCTTTATCACCTGTACCTTCTCTGGCAAAGGTGACATTTCTTGAGGACGAATTAAGTACCCAAGATAGGAAATTTCCTTTGCACAAAAGTGTGCCTTTTGTAGATTTACTGTCATTCCAGCTTTTCCTAGCCTGTCCAGTACATCTGCGATGTGTAACAGATGAGATTCGTAATCCATTGAGTAGATTATCAAATCATCAACGTAGCACATCGTATGGGAGTACATAGCATCCCCCAGAGCCAGATCCATGGCCCTCGAGAATGATGCAGGCCCATTACAGAGTCCATATGGCATTTTTTTAAACTGCCACGCCCCCATATGGCACCGAAAACAGGTGTACTTCTTGCTATCAGCTTCCATTCCGATTTGCAAGAACCCTGATTTCATGTCCAGAACTGTGAACCACTTAGCTTTACCAAGCATTGCAAAAACCTGGCTAGCGTTAGAGGTTGGCTGCGAGTCTTTTACAGTTTTGGCGTTTGCCAATCTGTAATCTATGCAGAAACGTTTAGCCCCCTCCTCACCCTTTTTCGGGGCAAGACAAGGTACAGCTCCCCAAGGTGACACTGAGCGCTCAATGACGTCATCACGAATCCACTCCAGCATTTGTGATTCAATGATTGCTCTAGTCTCCTTGTTTACTGGTCGAAGTGGTAACCGAATTGGTCGTGTTCCCGGTTCCATTTCAATCTTGTGTTCGTAGAGATGTGTGCTGCCTCGTTTAGATGTTAAAACATGTTTATATTTGTTTAAACACCTTCTAAGCTGCTTGCGTTGTGCATTAGAACAGTGAGCTTCTTGGATTTTTTTCTCCAAGATTTCATCATCCTTCACACGTTGCTCTCTCTCCAAACTTACATCAAGTTGCTTTAGTTGTTCAGTTTTCGTCTGCCCAACTTTAGCAAAAAGGATTGTTTCCTGCTCTTCAGAACCAATGCGCCAGCCACCTTGCTTAATGTCTGGTACAAGTCCTGTTTTAGCCATGTAGTCCCTTCCTAGAATTACAGAATCAGCTGCATTTTCCAAGACTAAAAAAGTTTGCTGAGTACTGTAACCACCAGGCCACCTGATCGTCGATCTCATATATCCATCACCTTGGGTTTTTCCGGCCGCCAAGATAAATTGGATACAACAATCCCTGCGCCACTTTACGCCCTTTGCCTGCAAAGTACGTGCTGTAGCGCCGGAAATAATCGTCGAACTGGCACCAGTGTCGATCAAAGCTAAGAATGGTGTGCCTGCCACTTTAACATTAATTAAAGGTACATTGCCACCCTTAGTTTCCTCGTCTAGTCCTTTGAAAAGCTGAACATTTGGTGCAAAAACACGTTTTAGCGTGCCTCTCCAAAGTCCTGCTTTTGCTCGCCAATCTACGTTCTTTCCGGTCGTAACCTTGTTTAACCAGGTTAACGACCGTTTTCCCCGTTTTTTGGCTTTTTCGGACACCTATTTGACCTGTGTCCGGTTTCCTGACAAGTCCAACAAATGCCATCAAAAGGTTTCTGTTCCTTTTGTTGTTGTTTTCCCGTCTCTTTTGTAGCACTAGCCTTTTGTACATTTGCTGCCTTTGGGGCTGCATTTGCACTGCTAGTACCACTGGTACTCTGTACAGTGCCGTACCGACCTGCTCTGTACCCTCTCGGGTCTAAAGCGGCCATTGATACGGGTTCGACGCCATGAAACCCGGTTGCCGGTTGTGCGCGCGTTTGGTTCACCCGAAACACCGCCTGCCGGATGTCGGGTTGGCTTTCCTGCGCTACCTGTGCGTAGCTTCGCCAAGCCAACCTTGGTTCTACCGACAGGGATGAGTCGGGCGGCGGCCGGTAGGATCTCTGGGCAACCAGTAACCTACTAACCTTCGCTCCTTCTCTCACCAATCCTCGGAGGGTGTCGAACCGTCGACCCTCAAGGTGCTGTCGATAATCAGGGTGCATATTTTTCATTATGTGCCTAATTTTATCTGTATCAGATGATTTAGGCCACAACCTGTCAAAATACCCACTGATTGATTGGGCATAACTGGAAAAAGGTTCGTCAGGTGCCTGAGTCCTTAATTCCAATTCTCGTTTTAGGTCGTCTTAAAAATTTGGACCTTCAAATTCCAAATTAAAGTCTTCCACAAACGCTTCCCAAGTCCTAAAAGGTCCGAAAACCCTGAACCATCGTTCGGCCTCACCTTGCATGGCGAGGGGAATAATAGTTCGTAACACGTACGAATCTGCAAGGCCTAATGCACAAACGTACATGTCTAACCTTTGCAAAAATTCACTAGGCGATTTTTCATCGGCATGCCCCGTGTAAACTGGCATGTCGACCTTTGGAGCTTTCACCTGGAATCCTTGAAAAGGGTTCCGTGCAGAGGTGTGCTCTGAAAAATCGTCGTGACGACCATAAGTTTCACCCCTATTGTCATCTGTGCGGCCAGTCCGACTGTGGTTTACTCTACCCCCACTGTTCCTTTGCCTGTCTGGCGACTCATTGTATTCATGTTGAGGCTCGCGTCTCCTCCACATGTCTACTTCCGGTTCCTGGTGTACCGGTTGTCGCCAGTTTACACGGTTACCGCACGTAGTCTGATCCACTCTGTCGGGGTTTGCTCCCTGTGGTTCACGGCTACGAGGATTCCGTGCTATTCTGCCTCTCTTGACAGTGCGATTTTCTCGTCTGTTGAGGGCAGAATGGTTGGGGTGACATGCCCTCCTCACGTTCTCGTTCTGGTGAGAGCCAGTTCGAGGTTGTGAGGTGACATTCACACCATCTCGGCTAGCAATAAAACAGTTTTCCAGCTGTCTCATCACATTTTCCCGAAAGTCTTCAGGTGCTGGGCAGTGTTCAGCCCAATTTCGAAAATTTGCGTGAAACGTGTCATTTCCACGCGTATTTTCTGCATCTGAACGTTCTAGGATGGGAGGTGACAAGCTTCTTTCTGAGCCCGAAAATTCAGGCGCAAAAAGGTCATCATCATTCCCCCAAGAATCATCCAAATCCTCTCCTAAGTCTTCGACGAAGGGTGCATTTCTGCTTTCCCCAGTTCTCGCCCGTTTTCGTGAATTTTCCATGGCCGGAGTTTTCACTAATTTAGGCGTGACAAAGAAGGTATTTTTCGCTCAATTACAAGCCACAAAACCCGTAATTTTCACTGGTTGGAAAAAAAAATTTTAGCGTTCACGCTTTTTTTTTTCTCTGCGAAATGCCTCTTCAGTCTGGACCCCTTCCAAGGTTTATATCCACACTTACTGCACTTCAATTTAAGTCTGTTTTGAATCACAAACCTAAACTCTTAAGCAATAGCCAAAATTCTTTCAAAATGATGAGGACTCCGTTAGCTCACCACTGATCAATTTGACTTTCGCTCGTAGTTTCAAAAGTGTGCTCCTTCACTTTTTCAACTCCTACAAATATCTGTGCAGCGATTTTGTTTCACTACTCAGTGTTTTTGTGAACCTCTTTATTTTCTTTTCAGAAAATTGGTGACTTTATTCGAGCCGTCCTTTACCATCAGGAAAGAATAAATCGTGGTTCTCTGTAAAACTCGAAGAGTCTACAAATTACCTCCCGGTTTAACATTTATTACTTGCGTAAAAACGGGGTTACTATTTTGTCATAAACCGGAAGATTTCAACGACAAAAAGAATGACCCAAAGTTGGTTTGTCGTATTTCGTAGCTTTCAACTCTCGAAATATAACATCCCCAACAATTTTCGCTTGTTATTTTTTCTCCCGCTCCGGTAAGAAAAAATTGGCAAAAATCATCTGCTCACGATTTTTTATTCATGCTTATTCCATCCCGAAGGTTTGGAAGCATGACTTGCCTATCCCGAAGGTTTAGGTTCAAATCACGGCAGGCCCCCAAAATATGTGACGTACTCAGGGAGTAGACGATTGAATCCAAGAATAATCTCAAAGCCAATTTACTCCTTACTGCATAGCTAGGGGACTATGCACTGAGAACACATATTAGGCATAAAACACAAGTTTAGGAGCTTGGTCTTATCCTGAGCTGAGTCCAGGGAGACAACCTTTCGAGTCGTCTGCCCCACACCAAGTGGTCTCCCATGGTCCAGTCCCTCGTATTTATGCGTGGGCCAGAACAATAGAAGTCGCCTGAGGCATTACGTTGCGTAACCGCTAACAGGTTGGAGCCGGCTCTAACTGGTTTTGAACAATAGAGTAGCCTCGTTCCCGGCTGTTGGCGTTCGGCCAAGTTCCGGTGTAGACGGAAGTTGACAGGATGCCAAGCAGCTCATGTAACTGCAAGGTGCACCGTGTGCGTTCACACAAGGTGTGCCCTGCTATTCATAAATAGCGTGTCACATGCGAAGCTAAAATGTTTTTGTTTTTACGGCTGCGGTAACACAAATCCTTAGGATTTCAATTCGACGATGAAATGTTATTAGTTACGTAATTTAGTTACGTCGAAGAAGTCTATAGCTATAAGGAGGTAACGATGTTTTAAGTTGCCATGTTATTTAACTAACTTTTGACACTGAATCTAACGTTGTAGTGGTCGTCTCTATCTGGTACCGTTGCGAAGTTGAAAAAAGCGACGGACGGATGGACGAACGAACGGATGGACAAAATCGTTGATATAAATAGTCTTCTCAGCCAGACGGCTGTAGAGAAAACTAAAACTGGTAAAAGGGACCGCCAAGTTCCGAATGGTTTGGCCCTTCAAAGGAGTGATATCAACACACCAAAACATTTGTCAATTAATCGCACCGACTAATAGTTCGAAGGTTAAACGAAAACTAGAACATTTCAAGTTTTCATTTAACGTCTAAAGTATTATTCGTTCGTTTTTAAAATTTGTGTACTAGACTCAACTCAACTAGCCTACAGATGTGTAATAAAGTGCCATGTCAACAATAGCTTGAGTGGTGATTTTTCTAATATTTTAATTTCATATCACTCCTTTGAGAGGCTGACCCATTTTCAACTTAGTCACGTTTTTATCAGTTTTTGGTTTTGTTTAATTTTTAATTATTTATTTTTTTATTTAGTTTGTATCACTCCTTTGTGAGGCCGAGCCATTCTCAACTTGGTGGCCTCATTACCATTTTTGGGCTTTATTTTGACATTTTGTTTGTTTTTCGTGAATTGGATGTAGACAATTTTTTTTCGCAACATTGTTTAGATTTGTGACGAGATACGTACGTCAGTATACAAGTTGTCATTGTCCGAACTTTGGCTACTCAATCGCAAACGATGCCGAGAATACTAACATTGGTCATAACAATACTTTCACACTTACGCGCTCTCCCATGCCATTCCCGTTACACCCCCAGGCTGTAAACCGTAAAAGGTATGCAGTTCGCAGCGTACGTTCAGCCGTTTGTCAAATTTCATAGCTGGAAGCCTTCCCGCTATCTCAGTATCGGTGAATAATCACCCTATGGAAATTAACATGGGGATGAGCAGACTAGCTAGAAACTAGTAACACGTTTTCAACATTATTGAGGTCAAATTTTGCATTGAAAGCTGGTTAGCTGACTTTCCTAACAAGTTGGGTTTTGTCGCGTGGGTTATTTACCACAAATTAAGCTTTTGTGCTGCATTATTATATTTCCCCAAGTACCTGAAATATGCCTAATAGTCCAGTAATTTTAGGTGAAAGAAGGTTAAACAACAAACTAATTGAAAAAGACAAAGTAAGGTTTTTTAGACCTGGAATAATATCCCCAACAACACATAAAAAATCTAGAGAAATCTAGAGAGAATATGGGAGGGGTCGCCATCTTAGATTTACTCACGAAATCTGCAAAATGCATATTTTGCTCCAATTAACTTAAAAAATAGACGAAATAGAAAGTTTTCGGAACCCGTAATCATGTAAAGACTTCACCTCATCTGGTTTCTTTTATGTTCCATTTATCACAAAATTTTAATAATGAAGATAGTTAAGGTATGATAATTATAAGGCATGTTAATTATAGTCCGGAAGAAGTTAGAGTGAACCTTGCACGGAGAGGTGCAAAGCATTTTATTGCTCGAACTTAATACTCAAAAGAATGTGCACTTCAAGATTCTGTAGGGTGCCAAGCTGAAAACCTTGGGCATTAAAGATGGCGGACAAAATGGCGCACAATGTAAGCGCAATTTTTGCCATTTTGGCCTATTATCCAAGAACCGTTAGTGGTACAGAAAAATAGTTAAGATAAAAGTTGTTTGCAATAATGTACTCTATAATGTAAGTCCCATTACTTTTTTCATATCTCCTACGGTTTGTGATAAATGGCTGTTTTGGGCCATTTTCGGCCATTCTGACCTATTTAATGCCTACAGATGTCTCAATTTGCCAATTTCCAACTTTCAACCACGGTTGCGTCGTTTCTAATTCAGTTAGACAACTCCAATTAGGTTCATTCGAAAGGTGGGAATGATTTCTTTGCATCAAGGGTAAATAAAAGTGTTTATCTGTGTGAGGAACCGAGCTACACCTGTGTTATTAGGGGCTGGTATCACAGTCATCGTTCGATTTTTCGCTCTTTTTCAATTTTCAACTGAGTATTCCGATGTTTCTAATTTAGGTGGACGACTCCAATTAGATTCATCCCAAAGGTGGGAATGTCTTTTTTGCATCAAGGATAAATAAAATGGTTTATCAGGGTTAGGGACCAAGCTACACCCTTTTTACTAGGGGCTGGTACCACAGTCACCATTCGAACTTTCCCTCATTTTAGACTTTTCTGATGTTCTGTCCTATTCCGATATTTCTAAATTTGGTGGACGACTCCATTTAGATTCATTTGAAAGAAGACACCCACACTTTTCGAATAAACCTAATTGGAGTCATCCACCTGAATTACAAATATCGGAATAGCAGTTTAAAGTTGAAAATGAGCGGAAAATCAAATGGTGACTGTGATACCAGTCCCTAGTAAAAAGGGCATAGCTTTGTCTCTGTGATAAATCCTTTTAATTACACTTAATGCAAATAAGACATTCCCACCTTTCAAATGAATCTAATTGGAGTGATCCACCTAAATTAGAAACATCGGAATATCAGTTAAAAGTTGAAAATAAGCAAAAAATCGAACGGTGACTTTAGTACCAGCCCCTAGTAAAACGGGCATCGCTCGGTATCTAACAACATTAGACCCTTTTAATACTTGATGCAAAGAAGACATTCGCACCTTTTGAATGAACCTAATTGGAGTTATCCATCTGAATTAGAAACGATGCAGCCGTGGTTGAAAGTTGTCAAGTTGGCAAATTGAGACATCTATGGGTATTAAATACATAGCCTCAAATCGCCGAAAATGCACCAAAATGGCCGTTTTTCTTGAAAACCATAAGAAATATGAAAAAATAGTAATGGGACATACATTATAGATTACATTATTGCAAACAACTTTTATCTCAATCATTTTTTGTACCACTAACGGTTCTTGAATAATAGGCAAAATTGGCAAAATTCAGCTTAGATTGGCTGCTAGTTTGTCCGCCATCTTCATGCCCTAGGTTTTCAGCTTGGTACCCTACAGAATCTTAACGTGCACATCCTTTTTGTGACGGGAATCGTTACGTAACGTCACAGGGTTGTTGTAATGAGGTTGCACCTCTTCACATGTTTTCACTGTAGTTGCGTCATGACTGAATATGCCAGAGCATATTAATTAATTTATATTGAATGACGAAACGCACGTGTCCGTGCGGGTTGACAATGGTTAATGTAACACGTTGTACTCCCTGTTAAGCTATTATTAAGCTTCCTTCTTCTCCGAGCCGAGCTGTCAAACGGTTCGTAAAATACAAATACCCATCAGCAGAATTTCCGCCATGTTTGGCCTCGAAATTCTACTGCCGACTGTTTTCCATTGTACTTAACGTAGAATCAGCAACTCTGATTGACTGAGTAGAGCCCTGTAACCATGTTAAGGAGACTGTCTTCTGGGGTTTGAGTCTTTTCTAGAATTTTTACACTAATGTGACGACGTCGCCACAAGAAACTTCCCTGAATAAACCGAGATTTGTCGTCATGATTGTTACAAGTTTCTTACTACTTGTTAAGCTTCACTTCCAAGGTCCTGACCAGTTGTTGGCGGCTTAACCGGACGGCCCCGATCCCGGACTCTGAGGGGCTAGGCAATCGTCGTAACGCTCTCTTTATCAACATAGCGAATCCACTGAGCCATCATGACGGAGATCGGCGTCGGGACAATTCCAGCTGCGTAGGTGGAAACGACAGCCTTGTCAACCAGATTCCCCTGTTTGGGGAGCAAATTCGTTTGCTTCCCACATTTTATTAGCATTGATTGCATTGGTTGTGGGTCATTTGCAGAGTATGTCAACACCGATTGGATGCCTCATCGCCTTATCGCATTTTCGTCGGTCAACGCTGGACTCGCCACCCGTCTCAAGAGCAAGTAGAAAGGACGAAAAGCTGCATCCAGCGCGACGTGCCGGTTGGTACTCCAGACCGGAAGAGGTAGAGCCACGACAAGACGAACAGTAAAAACAAAGAAACAAGAATACGAAGCAGAAGGAACTTGCACGGACACGTGACTTTGCCATAGAAAAGAAAACCCGCCCTTGTACACAGCGGAAACCAAGACGAAGGACGACTTGACCTCAACTAAAGCAAAGATTGTGTGCAACAAGAAATAATATTTTGTAATCACAATTAATGTGTTTACTTATGGCCTTTTAGGGTATTACCGTAATGGTAATTTTGTTTGTAAAGTGAAGTGAGTGCTTCAAAATGCAGCAACCTCATGCATTAATTTAGGATAGTTAATGCGAAGATATGTAAGTAGCCTAAAACAAAATTACGCATTAAGTACTTATTAGTTCATCCACAGTATACGCTATGTGCATGCCTGTGGGCAATATTGCAAGCGTGTGAACGTATATGACTTTTGCCTAATGTCAACCTTTTTTGCAGTAAGACAAGCAAAATAGATTTGGCTAACCTAACATATTTATCCTAAGTGTGATATCGTATTTTGCTTGGCACACAATGTTTTTTATACTATTAGTGTAGCTCATTGCTATAATGTGTATTATAAAGGCCTATGATCCCATACTAACCGACAAGGATCCGTTAGCTCCCCCCAGAGATATCTACCGTTTGCAAAGCACAGCCCCTGTCACAGTATTAAATAATATACATAATCAGGTAGATTTATTGAGATTGAAGAAGGTCAGTGTACAATTAGCGCCCAACAGCGAACCATCTCCTGGCTATGTAGTACAGACTGTTAATATTTGTGGACTTAGAAGCAATGGCACACAATATACTAATAGTCTTGTTTTATCCGACGTGTTGTACGTCCCCGACGCAAGGTTGAATTTAATTGCTATGAGCTCAATTTTGAAAGGTGGCTACCATTGCAATATCCGATCCAAAGGGATTTATGTCAGGGAAAACTGTTTTCCTTATAAGGTTGTATTATTTCTACCTGAACTCGCCGGCCTTTTCCAGACGAGAGCTCGGCAACTCCCCCCAAGGTATTCGAAGCAAAACCCATAGGGCGTAAGTGTAAGTTAATATAATCAAACGCAATGACAACGTCTTAGAGTATGAGCATGTGAAGGGTAACAAATGTGCAAACCTTTGTCCTGTCTGTATTGACCCCAGTAATCTCCCAAAGATGCATCAGGATTTAAATTCTTGTTTAAGCAAACTTGATGTTTACGAAACTGAGAGTAAGAGTATTATACAAGAAGGGGAAATGTCTCAGGCTGACTGGGTGTACGATAAGCTTACTACTTGGGACACTGTAGCGGGAATTAGCGAGAGCATCCATAGCCCTCCACCGAATAGTTTTAGGGAAGCTGTAAATCGGCCCGACGCCGATAAGTGGAAAGAGGCTATGGGGAAGAAACTCACAATGCTAGATACACTAGCGGTATGGGAATTTGTCCGTAGGCCTATAGGTAAGAAAGTAATAAGGTCCAAATGGGTATATACTAAAAAATATAATGCAGATGGTAGCCTACAAAAATATAAAGCTAGACTGGTTGCGTGTGGCTCAAATCAAAGGCCGGGAATTGAGTTTTTGAGAACTCTAGCCCCGTTGTTAAGTCACAATCCCAAAAATTGTTGCTTTCTTTGGCTGCTTCTCGCAACTACACGGTAAGAAGCTACGACGTAGCCAGTGCCTACTTAAATAGTAGACTGGATACCGAAAGTTATATGCTTTGCCCCCAGGGGTGCCTAAAACCCCCTGGAGATGTCGTATGTAGGTTAGTTAAAGCTCTCTACGGACTTCCTTCTTCCGGAAGATGTTGGTATCTATGAATGCGGGATACCCTCCTCGGAGTAGGCCTTAAGCGCTTGTCTAGTGACCCTTGTGTATTCTACACTTTTGAAGATGGGATGTTCTTCACCCTCACGGCCCATGTTGACGATTTCATGACTATCGCTGATGAACCGCTTGCTATGCGCATAATACAGGCAATTAATCAGCATTTTACTGTAGTGGAGACCTCCCATAGCTTATACTTAGGTTATTTGATCGAAACTACAGAGTTAGGGATCTCAATGTCGCAAATAAAATATATTGACAAGTTGGTAACTACTTACGGTCTGACAGAGGCGAAGCCAGTCAAAACGCCTGACACACTTTCCCATAAGATAGATGACTGTAACGATTCGCCCCCTGCGGACTTAACACAATATCAGTCCCTTATTGGTTCACTCCAGTATATTACACAGGGTAGTAGACCCGATATAGCCTTTTCCGTCTGCACTTTGTCACGGTTCAACCATTCCCCCAACTCCGCCCATATGGACGCCGCACTACGGGTGCTGAAGTATTTAAAAACTAGAAGATTTGGAGATTACTATTTCCATGGAACAAAAACACAGCCTTGGTCGGCATGAGTGACGCCTCTTCGGGGACTACATGTGATGGGAAAGGTTTCTCAGGGTACCTGGTCCACCTGCTCGGCAGAACCATTTTCTGGAAAGCCCAGAAACAGACCATGGCCTGTCTGAGCAGTACGGAGTCAGAAATGATGGCAGTGACGGAGTGCGCACGAGAAATTCTTTGGGCTATATGTCAAGAGTTGGGTATACATAGCTGTCAAAAACCAGTCCCCATTTTGACTGATAGCCAATCACTTATCAGCTTGGTTAAGAACTTAAGACCTTTCAGCTAGATTGAAACATTACGTGAGAAAATTGTGGTTCCTTCGGGACCACGTGGCATTGGGCAACATCCGTTTGGAATATAAACCTACGGAGGACCTCGTGCCCGATATGTTAACTATTTCACGTTTCATCTAAACGTATGCTAAGTTTCATATCAACTTTGGGTCTAGTTACTTTAACTTAGAGATTATTGCTCTTCCCCTTCCCTTTTGTGTACAGAGGCTGTTGGTCGAAACCACGCTCTACTAATGTGGGATCTTTGTCATAGAATAGTGACTGATATCTGTGAAATATTGAGGATTAATGTCCGCCGTAAGGTAGATGGTAAACGTCCATCATATTGAGTTTACGTGGATATCACACCTTTAAATGGGCAACATTTGTGATGTGTAAACCTGTGAACCGCCACAACCTCACAGGGGGGTTTGTGATGGGAATCGTTACGTAACATTACAGGGTTGTTGTAATGAGGTTGCACCTCTTCACATGTTTTCACTGTAGTTGCGTCATGAGTGAATATGCCAGAGCATATTAATTAATTAATTTATATTGAATGACGAAACGCACATGTCCGTGCGGGTTGACGATGGTTAATGTAACACGTTGTACTCCCTGTTAAGCTATTATTAAGCTTCCTTCTCCGAGCCGAGCTGTCGAACGGTTCGTAAAATACAAATACCCATCAGCAGAATTTCCGCCATGTTTGGCCTCGAAATTCTACTGCCGACTGTTTTCCATTGTACTTAACGTAGAATCAGCAACTCTGGTTGACTGAGTAGAGCCCCGTAACCATGTAAAGGAGATTGTCTTCTGGGGTTTGAATCGTTTCTAGAATTTTTACACTAATGTGACGACGTCGCCACAAGAAACTTCCCTGAATAAACCGACATTTGCCGTCATGGTTGTTACAAGTTTCTTACTACTTGTTAAACTTCACTTCCAAGGTCCTGATCAGCTGTTGGCGGCTTAACCGGACGGCCCTGATCCCGGACTCTGAGGGGCTAGGCAATCGTCGTAACGCTCTCTTTATCAACATTAGCGAATCCACTGAGCCATCATAACGGAGATCGGCGCCGGGACAATTCCAGCTGCGTAGGTGGAAACGACAGCCTTGTCAACCCCATTCCCCTGTTAGGTTTACAGCTTGACACCCTACAGAATCATAACGTGCACATCCTTTTGAGTAAGTTCCAGCAAAAATATACTTTACACCCCTCCGTGCAAGGTTCACTAAAATTTCCTCCGGGCTATAACGTTCATACCTTAACTATCTATCTATCTATTATATATGTTATATTAT
>JAHWFP010090274.1:15869-53757 GCA_023313725.1 Lithobius niger
ATATATATATATATACACACACACACACACAACATATGTATAATACGGAGCAGGCGGCCAAGTCGCCGGCCGCGCCATTACGTAGTACATTCAAGTACCCCACCCTGTAGTGCCATCTGTTGACGGGATTCGCCTTCAAATTCGGGTTGAGACACCTTTCCAACGTCTTCGAACAGATGGCGCCACTTACCAAACCTGCCATGTCGCCGTCTATTGACGGTCTTGGGCTACAAGTTCGGGTTACAACACTTTTTCCAAAGTCTTCGAAGAGATGGCGCCACTTACCAGACCTGCTGCACTGTTTTGGGTTCGTTGTTTGGTATTGTGGTACCAAAGCGGCCAACAAAGTTTTAGTCGCGTGGACTGTGCCATTGTCAGCGTTTGAGCTAAAAAAAAAAACAACAAACCGTGTCTACTAAACCAGACAACTTTAAACCAAATGACGATTGGCAGCCTGATAAGTTGGAAAGGCGCTTTTATTTCCTAAATGTTCCCTTCCAGAAAGAAGTTAAAATTGTTTTTAAGTGGGCGTCAACAATCGTTGCTTGCAACAATGTCGCCATGCACAGTACCGAGGTTTATTGTTTCAAAGGATTAACTTAACATAGGGTTACTTGCTTACTGAATGCTGAATTTCTCAGGGATATTTTAGCCTTCAGTCAAACATACGCATGCGACTTTTCCGGGGCTGCACCAAAGAGGAAATGTCACGGGGCGGCGTTTTCGGGGTTTGCGGGAGAGGGTGCCAGGGCAAGTGTGTGTGGCGGGCAATGCGCGCTACCCAAGTGAATTGCTTCAAAAGATTAACTTAACATGGGATTACTTGCTTACTGAATGGTAGATTTCTCAGTGATAGGGTTTTTTTTTTTAGCCTTCAGTCAAACACACACTCCAGCGACTTTTTCGGGGCTGCACCAAAGGGAGAACGTCACAGGGCGACGTTTTTGGGGAGGGGGAGACGGGGAAGCGTGTATGGGGGGACACGTATGCGAATCCTGGAGGGGGCAGGAGTGTGGGGATTGGGGGTTAAAATAATTGTGGGGGAAAGGGCATATGTGTGAGCCATAATTCACATGTTCGGTCTTTGGTTTGATAAATTTAAAACCAAAGACCAAACACCTAGAGGGTGGCGAGGGGGTGCTCAGCATGCGCACGGGCACAACTAGTATCATACACGGCAATAGCCGTGTATATATATGATTGAAGTCCTCTCTCCAGCAAAACTAAACTATTAATTTCTCCGTTTCTATTCAATATATTTCGACCAAACTTGGCCAGATAGTAGATAGCAACTTTTCCAAACTTTACACGAACTTTTATGCAATTCCGTGCAAGAGTAAACGTAGGAAGCCACACGTAAATTTGAAAACTGTTCACTTCTTGTTCTTGTTCTTCTTGGCTGACACGGTTTCAGAAAAAACTACTGCACCTACCTAAAATCTGAACCATGATCTGAGCCAGAATTTTCCCTGGGCTTCAACCTTACAGGGACCACTTTTTCAATTGGTCGATCCATTCCGGAGTTACGGGACCCTAAACGATCATTTTGATTGTTTTACATTGTCCCAACCATTGTATTTAGGGAACAATGCCACTCAGCAAACTCCAGATCCATTCTTCGTGCATGCAACAATCGACTGCATGCATAAACCTTTACTAAGAAAGGTACACGGATTACAAACAAAAACGTCAAGTATGCCGTAAAAAAGGGGGATTGAAGTTTCATTTTACTTGTTAAAATGTACACGGATAAAAATTGGTGATTTTTAATTGAAATAGTCAAATGTACAATTCCGAAAATTGCATCTGTTTAAGTGCTGTTGTGCTTTACCAATCATATACGTTACGTAAAGCACAACAGCACTTAAACAGATGCAATTTTCTGAATTGTACATTTGACTATTTCAATTAATAATCACCAATTTTTATCCGTGTACATTTTAACAAGTAAAATGAAACTTCAATCATATATCCTAACCCCCCCTTTTTTTTACGGCATACTTGACGTTTTTGTTTGTAATATGTTATTCATAACTATCTCTATATATATAATACGCTTTGGAAGCACTGAGCGGCCACAATGTCTCTAACAATCAGTAACACACGAAATATTGCTGCAATAATGGTGGCTATTAGAGCAGAGTTAAATAGTTTCAAAGCTGTCGTGCCCTGTAACAATCAGCAAGAGGGCGAGCGGGTTCATTCTTGACACAGTATGATGATGTGAACAGTTGTGGCCTGTAACAATCAGTTACACACGAAATAAAAAAGACATTTACTTCCCGAAGAAATCAAAACAGCACAGGTTCAAAGGTACGAGGAGCAGGGATGGGGGATATTCAGACCACACAATGAGGGAAAGGGGGAAGAGGATGCGGGAGGGGAAAGGGGTTTCTGGGGGGAGGGGGGCGGGCATGGGAGAATTCTGACCATGTAGGGGGAGGGGGGCTGTTGGTGCCATTTTCATTCCATGCTGCTCAGTAAAGTATTTCACTCGGGTACAGCTAGTCTTCATTATTAACTTTTTGTAATAAATGAAACATTAAAGAAACCAGATGAGATGAAGTCTTTACATGATTCCTGGTTCCAAGCACTTTCTATTTGGTATATTTTTTGAAGTTAAATGGCGCAAAATATACCAAATTGCACCAACAGAAGCCAAATTTGGCTTCCCGTACTTAGATTTCTCTACTTTTGATATGTTGTTGGGGATATTATTCCAGGTCTAAAAAAAACCTTACTTTATTTCTTTTACAATTAGTTTGATGTTTTCACCTAAAATGACTGGACTATAACTATGTTTCATGATATAAGACACTTACGACATGGCGTCATGCTACAATGGTTTACGTCCTCGACAATTGAATTGATGTGATGTTGGTTGTCTAACTTAGCGCGTCACACTAGCGTGTGTTTAGATAAAGGCCTCCCTTCCAGTTATTCATGGTACGATGCAAGCACCTTTGCTCGATAATTTGGTGAAGGAACCTAGATACCTTCAAGTTTGTTGAATACATCAAAATTACGACAGGAATTAATTTTCATTTCTCTTCTTTGTTCTTATTGGTTGGAATCAAATATTTTCTCAACCCTCAGCTAACCCGTAGCCGCCTAGATACGAATGTATAACAGCGAAAAACTAAGTCCCAGCGCGAGCTTTGTGAGGGGGCCCCGGGGATCCCGAGCAAAGCGGGCAAGCACAGCCCAGTGGTCAGCGTCGTCGGCCAAGAGAATGCCGGTTCGAATCCGAGAACTGACCCAATGGTGCTCTAACAAAAGGATCTCGAAGTTTTTTCAGGTGGTTATGGGTTAATTTATAAAATAACCTAAAAGACTGTTGGTGGACCTGTTAAGACGAAAGGACTTTCACTGAATTTAATAGTATTATTACAGTAAAGTGATTTGGCAGATTTAATATTTGTCGACAACAAATAGCCTGGCATGAAAGAGTAATTAAAAATTTGTTGTTTTATAAATGCATGATTTCAATCTGTTTAACTCCAAGGCATACTGTTTTCGTAACAACTAATATGCTGCAAAGCAAATCAAGCCTTGGCAATGTTTTTAATAATTGTGGTAACACGATATCAACACTGACAATACTCTCCACTGTCCTTACAATGTTGTAAGGACAAACTCGTTGTTGCTACTTACAATGGCTAGGGGTGAGAACCAAATCAGTGTTTAGGGTTCCCAGTTCCCAGAAACCCCCTCACAAAGCTTACATTCTGAGTAGGACTTTTAAATCGGACCTGCTCCATCTACAAGGCTAAGAACTATCTTAGCCTTATTTTTTTCTTTTAAATTACCGTAAATGGTAGATTAAATGCCCATGTGAACCTAAGCCCAGCCTCGTAAAATGCTTTAAGGTCAACAATATGAAATTGTGGAGTTAAAGTCCGCCCCTTAAATCGTAGTTTTTCTGGTGCAAAATTAACAAAGCTTCATGCTGTGAATGGAACGATAACGAGCGAAAATTAACGCTAACTGCTTCCTATACTCACTGGCCTTTCTCCCTCCATGGAGTTTGGTGACGGTTAACATCCGTTCTGAGGAGGTCGCAGGGTTTTTTTCGAATAGCTCGGCTCACAGAGGTCTCACGGACTTGTGGTTGGGCTTAAAATGAAAAGTGACTGCTGCTCTGCCTCCTTGCACCTGCAAGAAGGCCTCTCTCTCGCTCACCATCCCCATCTTCCCCACTTCACAGCAGTTAAAAGTAAAAATTGTTCTTTCAGGCATCGTTCAAAACTGTATTACTGAATGTGAATGATCACATACCCCCCCCCCCCCCCCCGCATTTTTCTGCGATGAACAAGCAGAAGTTAGAAAATGGAGTATGCTTTATTTAACGCCAACCACAGATTTTTGCCACACGAACTTCATAAGGGCCCAAGGGCGTTAATATGCGATTCACACCATTACACTGTTGAGCACGGAGCCCAGGAACATTTGTAGCCCTAGAACAGTTCTGATTAGCCTAGTTTGGTTCTTCCAAGAATCCAAAATTCAGTTCTTTTTTTTTATGTGGTTTTCACGATTCAGAAAAATAGCAAATAATACTGAGCATATTTCGCTTGTTTTTAGTTCAGTCTGGTCAGATATATTGTTGGTTTCAGCACATCAAACCCCATCCAGCCCATCCGCACACTCAATCTGCAGGAGGCTGTGTAATGCATATTAACATGTCACATTATGTCACGCAGTGAAGGTAATCAGCAGACGAACACAGATCCCATAACATTACTGTCATGCAAGATTGATCCCACAACGGATCCCAACTGCACTCTTGGCAATCTTCATAATGGACAATTTAATCTAACACGTTCAATAGGAACACAGATTTACTATTAGCATGGCATTTTACAGAAAAAAAAACTTACAATTATTGTGCCCCTCTCTCCCCCAACCTGCCATCTGTCACAGAAGCTGAGGAGCCCACGTAAAAATAAACCAATATACCCATGTTATGCCGTTTCCTGAAGAAAGGCAATATTCTGCTGTAGGTCTATTATGACTGCCAAGTAGAAGTGATGAAGTTCATAGGGATGGGTCGGTAACCGAAACCGAATTTTGTTTTTTTTACTTAAAACCGAAACCGATTCGGATTTTGAGTCGGTTTTTCATACTGTGCTCGAAAAATCAAAGATTAATTTTTTTTTTTTGTTGTTTTTTTTTTTTTTTAAATAATTATCATTTTCTACTCAAAGCTCCCAGTAATTTATTAAAAAAATTAGTAGAGGAAAATGGTGCCACAGCTAGACCCATGGTCTATGACGCTGTTGAAAGTGAAAGCAGGAGCGAGTTAGAAGCTAGTAATACTACTGTTACATGAAAAAACCGAGAAATATCTGGTTGAGGTGGAGGGTGGCAACAACCAAATCCAAAACCGCGGTTTTGTGGACACGAAAATCAAAACCGGAACCAAAGTCAAAACGAGGAACGAGGAAGAATTGTAAACCAAACTTCACAGAAGAGATCGACTGTGAAAAATGCAAGCAAAATTTCGTTTTTGCTGATACTGGGGTTGATGTATCATACGAGCAGGTAAAAAAGTCTGGCCTGACTTTTTCATATGTCAGTCCTGCAAACTAGAAAACAAGGTCGCTGCATTGACTGAGTTAGTGGAGCGCCTTGCTGAAAATAATGAAGAGCTGGGAAATAAATTGTCTGCAACATGTTTAGATTTGCAATACACTAAGCAACAAGTTGATCCCCAAGAGTTGGATAACAACCTACAATCTAAAGGTGAGCATAATGAAATTGACAATAACAGTGGGGAGGAAGGTGCCGGCTATTCAACTGTTGTGAAAAGAGTTGGAAAGACAAGCAGCAAAGTAGTGACTATTGACATGTGTTCTTCCTTAGTAGCCAAAGAGATGGAAGAAATTAAAAAACTTATAACTGAATGCTGTTACATACAATGTTCCTGAAAATGGTGATACCGAAAACGAAAAGAGGATTGAACACAATTTTAATCTTAAAAAACAAATCTGTGGAAACCTAGATGTTACTGACAAAGTAAGTGTTGTTAAGTTTCACCGACTAGGCAAAAAACAAGAACATGGAAACCGCCCATTACTTGTGAGGTTTCAAAACCAATCTGAAAAGGAATTATTCCTAAGTAAAGGATATAGATGTAGAAAGTACACGATTGCTCTGGCATCTCAACAAGTAGCTATCTCTCCGGACAAATCAAAGCACGAACGCGAGGAAACAAAAAACTTGTTAAAGCAGCTGCAAGAGAGAAGAAAAACCGACCCAGACCTCATCCTAAGGGGAGGAAAAATAGTGAAGAGGAATTCACCTCTCCAACCAACAAAGCAAACTTCCACAATAGCCAGCAACTAACCTCCCGTGAATCTGTAACTGATAGTAAATTGGTTGTTTTACTTGCAAATTTTCGGAGCATTAGGAACAAGGGAACGCTCGACGAGTTACTACTTAGTGAAATGCCCGACATTTTGTTGTGCACCGAAACTTGGCTGAACGAGAAAGATCAAACATATTGTTGGTTACCTAGGAACTATAATGTGTACAGAAGAGATAGATAAAGTAGGGCTGGTGGTGTTTTGATTGCAGTCAAAGATTCATTGGAAAGTGAACAAATCACTGTTGAGGATTCAGAGGAGTCCGAGATCTGTTGGTGTAAAGTAACTGTTGCTTCTGAGGTTTTCTGGTTTGCTTGTGTCTATAGACCACAAGAAGATAAAAATGCAATTGATGTGCTTTACGAACAATCTAAAAAATTTTTTGCCTAAGAACTATTTTAACCTTCCTGATTTAAAGTAGCACGATGTGGAATGGAGAAACTTGTGCGCGTATGTGAGTCCAGATTCCCTTCAAAAAGTGACGGATGAATTTGGCCTGGAACAGATTGTGCATGAACCTGCTAGAGGTGAAAACTGTCTTGACCTGTTTTTCACCACGTTAACTTGTGCAACGGAGTCATCTCTGTTGAAACAGAGGTCTCTGATCACTCACTTGTTAGGGTTGTCTAGACAGCGTCTTTCAAGCTCGTAAAGGAGGAAGGAAAACATACATGGCGTTATGATAAAGCTGACTGGTGTTAAGATAAATGATGATCTTGAAAATCTTTATGCTAGGTTTGCTACTTGTGCATTGGAAAGATCAATTGAAGACAATTGGCTAGTTTTTAAGTACGACATCATGCATACTATACTTAATACACTCCGCGAGCACATATTAAGTCTACTAAAGACAAGCCTTGGGTAAACATCACATTAAAAAGAGCAGTTAGGAAGGGAAGAAGACTAAGGCAGCAAGCCAGGAAATGTAGATCTGCACACATGTTTGGGCAAAAGCAAACCACCAAAAGGAAGTTGTTAAAAAGTTGCTTAAAGAAAGAAAGCAACAATATATGGAGAACCTTGGTACTACATTTAAAAATAATCCAAAACGTTTTTGGGTTTATGTTAAGCAAACAAATGGACACAAATGCAGCATTCCATCCATTCTTTCTGAAAATGGTACACTTGTTGACTATACTGCGGGTGCAAATGAATTTAATACTTTCTTCGAGTCTGTTTTTACGAAGCCAGATAACGGGGACCCAGCACTTACTTTGCCTTCCAGGTGCACAGATTTTATGCCTGATATTGACATTGCCTATGCAGGTGTTTTGAAACTTATTTCTAACCTAAAGGACGGTAAAGCAGCTGGTCCAGATGATATTGTTGGTTGCATGCTGAAAAGGACAGATGCAGTAAAGTGCAAAGTATTTGTTGCATATTTTCAGCCAGAGCTTGAGGGACGGAGTCGTGCCTAAAGACTGGAAGATTGGTGCAGTTGTGCCACTGCACAAAAGCGGGAAGAAGAATGTAGTGAGCAACTATCGCCCAGTGTCACTGACTTCTATTTGCTGCAAAATGATGGAGCATGTCCTTGTTAGCAATCTAGTGACACACTTGGAAGTGAACAACCTTCTCTCTCAGAGACAGTTTGGTTTCCGAAAAGGAGCGTCATGTGAGCTGTTGCTTCTTGATACAATTCACAGCATTGCCAGTGGTCTTGACGAGGGTGCTACGGTTGACCTTGTAGCATTAGACATGGCCAAAGCATTTGATTCTGTGCCTCACGACCTATTACTTTTGAAGCTTAAAAGCTATGGTGCTTCTGATCAGATTGTTGAGTGGTATCGTGCTTTCCTTCAGGACAGGCAGCAGTTTGTTGTGGAAAAACGGTGCGAGGTCGTCAGAAGCTCCGTCTTATAAGGGGTGCCGCAGGGTTGTTAGCGGCCCTATACTGTTTTTAGTGTACATAAATGACTTAACTGAAGTAATTGAATCCAACAAAGCACTTTTTACAGATGATTCTACCTTGTACAGAAATATTTCTGGGGCTGTTGATAGGGAGTTGTTGCAGGATGATTTGGATCGCATCGCTGACTGGTGTGTGAAGTGGAAAATGAATCTGAATGCAGGCAAGACCAAGGTTTTATCTGTTAGCAGAAACAAAAATGTGATGATTCCTGAGTACAGAATGAGTGGTAGTGTTCTTCAGGTGGTGGATAAACTGTCCATTTTGGGAGGAGTTCAAATAAACAACAAACTAAAATGGAATGACCACATTTTGAACCTGTGTGCTGAAGCAAATGCCAAAGTCAGATTCATCAACCGTATACTTCGCGGCACTTCGCCACATACGAGAGAGATGGTTTTTAATGCTTTGGTCAAATCAAAACTTGATTACTGCAGTACAGTCTGGGACCCCGATTCTCAATTTTTAATTGATGTTCTTGAAGGGGTGCAGCGTCGTAGTACCCGGATGGTGTTAAATGAATTTACATATGATGCGTTTCCAGCATGCTGAACACTTTACAATGGCAGCCATTGAGTGTTTGCAGAAAGGACAAACGACTCGTACTCTTCTACAGGATTTACCACGGGAACACTATCTTGAATCCTGTTGATTTTCTGGTCGCCCCTGACTACATGGCGCGGCATGATCACATAAAAAAGGTTAGGAGGTTCCAGTGCAGAACAAATGTTTTATCTACTTCTTTTTTCCCCAAAACTATCCGGGACTGGAATGAGCTAACAGGTGAAAATGTACAAAATCAGAACTTTATTGCTTTCAAGGAAAGCTTGGTTGCTTAGCATTCCCATATACTATGCAGCCACACTAATACCTAGTTTTAAGAGTTATTCTTTTTTGGGGGGTAAATTTGATGTCGTTATAATGCCTTATGGTGCTACGACTATGTTAAATAAATAAAGTTGAAAACTTTAAAATGAATTTTCACAGTAGACCATGTGACATTTTCAAATAAATAAATAAATAAAAAAATAAAAAAAATGAAACCGACCCATCCCTAGAAGTTGAACCCTTACATGTTACATAAGGGTTCAATTCTTGTATTGACACGGAGTCACGTTAATCCTGGGATTTTAAATACTGACCCCCCTCCCCCCCGTGAACCCAGAATTACAGTATAGTAACTCCGGTTTCTTAATTCTTAATTTACTTTTATAAGTGTTTGAAATGATGCGGAATTGTGGTAACACATTGTTACTTTAACTCTTGTCTAATTTAACAATAAGATAGTTGCGGTTTCTGATCTTACATGTATAGCCACAGCGAGTGCGGCAGTATGAGCGAGACAAGGATGTTATTTATGGTAATTCAGGTTCCATTGCAGACATTCGTATTTCAAAAAAATCAAGAGGTAGTAGGGTAACTGTGTTATCACAATTCCGGATTTATGAAACGAAATCAAATTAAGAATTCAGGGTTACTGCAACTCCGAGTCTCATACGGGGGTAAGTATTTAAGAAATCCAGTAATTAAGGTAACGCGGTGTCGATACAATTCCCACGCCCAGGTTAAGATAGTAAATTATTAAGAAACTAGCCACATAACTAGGTAACAATGCACAAAGCCTGTCCTGTGTACTCGATATTAACAATATTGCTACGGGGCTAAAAAGCCCAATTTTACCTGGGGGAGGTCAAAATTGGTTTCTATTGCCTAAGGGGAAAAATACACTACCTGTAAATTTATTTGCATTCAGTTCCTGAGTGCTTGTTACCCTGGAGGAATCGAAAACGCAGGTACGCCCAGTTCGCAGGCCTCCTATAAATGGCGCAAGGACAAGCCAGCTGCCATCTCTTTTCCTCTCAATATGTCACGATTGGTGACTCAAGAGGGGAGGTTGGGTGGGATATTTACAGGTAGTGTATTTTTCCCCTTAGGCAATAGAAACCAATTTTGACCTCCCCCCAGGTAAAATTGGGCTTTCTAATTGCCGGGAAGAAAAATACACTACCTGTAAATTTATTTGCATTAAGAAGACCTCGTCGTTTAGGTGGCGGGCACCATCGTGACGGGTTCCCAAGGGTGCGAACTGGCTCGTTGATCGGATTTAGGGACAATAGTCTACCGAGTGGCCTAATTGACGATTGCGAGAAGCCGTCAGAGCGGGGAGAGAGAAACCCACCATTATATGGAGTAAGCCAGGTGGGATCTCTTTTAGAAATTTCCTCCTGCCATCTTGGTTTATTAGAAATATCACAAAACCTTCAATTTGAAAAAGGGGAAAAAGTTCTTTCCATTATTAGGAAGGAACTGCGGAGAACTATGGCATTTTTCTAGGTCCTTCGGCTTTATATCAATGTTGGAGAGTTGGAGTTGATCCGGACAGTATAATATTGTCAGGCATGTTTCATGACTGATCTGGCCTGAACGCAGGTTAAGGTAACACAGGTGGCGCCACTTCTTCAGTTCATGCCTGGGTGGCTAACATTGAAAAATTGCGTGCGTTAAGTATTTAACAATAGAAGTTGTTCTGCACCCCTTTTTTTTTTTTTTTTTTTTTTTAAAATTTTTTTTTTTTTTTACCCTTTTTTTTTTTTTTTTTTTTTTTTTCAAGTTTTGGTTATTGAATATGAGGCGAGAATATTCTTCACGTAACCCACAAAGAAACTGATATACAAGAGAGAGTTGTTCAGTAGTCTTGTGCAACCTTTCTTTGAAATAATAAAGTTAAGTTCATCTGCGATGTTTTAGCTGACTTTGCATAAGTACGACGATCTTCCAGCTTAAATTCAGTGGTTCGACTTAATGCAACTTAAGTTCATCAAACGAATTGAAGCAGGTGATTTACCAAGACAAATTCACTTTGAAGTTGAGGACGGATAATTTTCCATAGGGCAGGTGAGGAATGAACAGTCGAAAACAGTCAAGTTGAAGGTTTTGGAGGGCCCATTCCGAAGTAAGACTAGTCGAATGATGAAGTTAATTGAAAATGATTTAAGGCCATGCGACGAACGAAAAACTGTAGCCTTTGGCACGGGAGCGGCAGTGTATGCAGGGAAGAGTCCGGGTCCTGATGTTGGAGACAAAGCGCATTTCAGGCTTGGTGGGGGTGAAACGAGGAGCATTATCCCACTGCCATATTTGACGGGCAATATAATGTTCCTCAGGCATGGCCTGGTTAGCCCGCAGCCACTCTTGAGAGATGGCTGCTTGCTGACGGCGGACATTTTCGGCAAGGTTACAAGGCTCAAGGATCGACGCGGTCGAGACGGGGCGAGACTCGTAATTTACCGTGTGATTCCCGACACGTACTTGAAGCAGAGGAGCATAATTGTCGGTTTGGGAAGCCATGTTTGCAGTGGTGACTGGTCGTTTAACAGGAGGACGAATCGGCGGATGAGGGTGATGGATCTTGAATAAGGGTCGCTTTCCCGTGAGGGGAAGGGGAGAAAGCCGCCGAAAACGAGCATCACTAATTCGATGCGACGTCGAAGTTTGTTGTTGCTTTCAAGCAAGTTGGCAATATTTGTGCGTTGGGCTGTGATGATTTTATCGG
This sequence comes from Lithobius niger, assembly GCA_023313725.1. NCBI lineage: Eukaryota > Metazoa > Arthropoda > Chilopoda > Lithobiomorpha > Lithobiidae > Lithobius > Lithobius niger. The sequence continues at coordinate 27,700 of JAHWFP010090274.1, forward strand.
CACTAGAGAGTTTGGTTTTAGTGGCGGCAAATTCAACGGCAATTGGATGACAATTTTTTAACAGCCTAGCACGTTCCTTCTTATTCAAGTCTAGCTTGTGTTGGATGACTCCCTGAAGAAACGAAATGTCTCCAAAGTTGGTAGATTTAGACTTTGACTTCTTACTTGAGTCGAGGCCCTGTGAGAGGATAGTAGGAATCTCAGAGTTGGCAATAGGAGCTTGGCAAGGACAGAGTTGAAGACTTTCCGGTGGTTTCGGTAACAACATTAGAGGTGAGGTCGGTCGGAACAGCAGCTTGGCTTTGAACGAGTAGCCGGAGATTTGGAAAAAGATCGGGCACGCTCACGTTGCTCCTTGCGTTGTAAAGATCGTTTGGCGGTAGCGGCGTTTTGCTTGATGATAAGGGCCCAGTTTCGTGGTAGGATGGTCTTGCAGACAGTACAGGAGTCTGTATAATAGTTACAGGTTCTGTGATTTTGGCACGAGGGGTGGGGGTCGTACTTCTTGATTTTTGAGAGGATCGGAGCACAGTTACATGAATCCGGTTTGCGGAGTGGAGCGCATTGAGTCTTGTCACCACGTGTGCGCGCCATGATGGACATGATGAGAAGACGGTGGCGCGGGAAAAACTCGCAGGGATGAGAAGTTTTGGCGGGAAAGCGGAAAGGAGTGTCCAAATGTGATGAGAGGAGGGGAGAACTGGGAGCGAGAGAGGGGCAAGCCGACAGCAGGTGGGGGGGGGGGGGGGAGTGTAGAACACCAACGAACGACGAAGACAAGACGGGGGGGGGGGACCCGAGATAATAATCGCAACTCAGAACCACCTGCGGTGAGAGCGGCAACCGGCCGAAAAAGAGCGATGTCGTGAACCTCACAAACGCGAACGACGAACGGGAACGATAAAAAGTGCGGCAAGCTTCAATGGCCGGCTAACGACGAATGAGATCACGAGCGTCATGAACGATGAACGACGAACGAACGGCCAGGGCAGCGATGCTGGAGCTAGTGTCGAGCTGCGAAAACCGAAGAGTGAAGCGGCGGTCACGAGCAACAACAGGATGACGAATGGTGTGACATGCTATGTAAGGCAGACAGACAGCAGCGGGAAGATGCACGGTGATATGAGCTGCAAAGGCCGCTGACCGGTGACAGGAGTGGCATTTGGTACGAAGAGATTCGAAGACCGGCGAACAGGAAGATGACGGGCTGTAAGATCGACGAACGGGAACGGCGAACGAGAAGCGAGTGGCGGATAACAGGAGCAAAAGACCGTGACGGCAAGCAAGAACGGCGGCTGGGCCAGCGACGGGCGAGGTGTCTCGGCAAGTGGGTGCTTGTCGACGGGTGGGCTGCGAACGGCTGTGAGACATTGGGCCGGCAGACGGCAACGGGCTCGGGGAGAGATTCTTCGGGTAAGCTTGCGAATGTCGGGCGGTTTTGCAAAGGTGAGCGAGCGACGAACGGGCTGCAGGTGGCGGTCGTCGAGCTTCAATTAGTGGGATAATCCACGAACGACTACCGGCATACGGTCAACGAAGTCAGATGCTGATGTAAAGGTTAGAGAGATTGTTGGCCATCAACGAGGGTGAGTCGGAATCATTTTCAGCTGTGAGTGTTGGACACTGGTGTGAAGATGAGTCTAACTTCGGTCGTGAATGGAGGGTGGCTGAACAGGCGAGCGGACTTAACGCCGACAAGTGGGCAGCGAGTGATGAACGGGCTGTGAGCGGCAAGTGGTTTGTGAACAGCAGTTGGACCAGTGAACGGCGTATGGGTTCGAGCAGAGATTCTCTAAGAGAGCTTTCGAGCGGTGAAATGGATGAAGAAGAATAGTGACAGATACGGTGAGCGTCCACTGCTTGGCTGATGCAAAACAGGGCGAACGTAAGGACGAGAATCTTCGTTCAATCAGGACGTTGAAGGACGTGACGAGCGTGATGGGCTGGAAGGCCATAAGGAAGAGGTCTCCCGGAAGAGGGCTGCATACGCGGTATCAATCATGAGGCGTACGGTGCAGCAAATGGTGGCCACGATGTGTAAGAGAAGCCTCTAACTCATGGCAGTCATCCTTTGTGGAGGTTTCCCTTCCCGAAGGGGTAATGTGTAAGAAAAACGAACGCATCAAAAACCTGTGGTGGTGAGCGGCGAACGAGCAATGAACAAGAGCGAGCGGGGGGGGGGGGGGGGGCGTGGGGGTGGAGGGGGCGAGCGGGCAACGGTCGTCTCGTGACGATGTTGACTCAGCGGCGGCATGAACGGGTGGCGGCAGCGGCAGCAAACGTCGAGCCAACGGGCGGCGAATGGAGGTTTCTTGCCGGCTTAAAAGGATGAATAGGATGGCGGCAAGAGAACAAGCGAACGGCGGCTGTAAGCAGTGGTCGTGAAAAGCGTGTTGGGTGGCAGACCACCGGGGCAGATGCAACGACGGCTGCGAGTAATGGTCATGAAAGCAGCTGCAGAGACAGCAGCATGGATGGCGTTGATTGTGGAGTGAGCGGTGCAATGAATGGTGACGAACGATGCCATGAACGGACAGACAACATCTTTAAGTAGGAGAAAACGTTGTCAATAGGGGACCAACAAACGAACGAACGAACGGACGAATCGAAGAAATCTTCATGTAGCGGCAGATCTTGCGAACGGGAACGGTGAACGACGAACGGCAGGTCATGCGGCGGACACAACGGGACGAAATGCAACAATGGATGAGTGACGGGAATCAGTTTCCGAGTGGCCGGAAGAATAACAATGCCAAGGGCTTGGAAGAAGGGCGAACGGCAGTCTCCTTGTGTAGCAGGTGAATGTCGAATGATGAATGCTTCAGTTGCATAATGAGTGGGACGCAAAAACAATGAAAATCTTCGTCCAAATCATGATGAGCGTTGATAGTTCAGGGAGGCCGTAGAAAAGGCGGGTTCTGCGAACGAGAACGACGAACGACCAGGGACGGATGGGAATCTTCCTTGTCTAGCAGGTGAACGGCGAACGGTGAATGCTTCACTTGCATAATGAGGGGGGACGCAGAAAAGATGAAAATCTTCGTCCAAATCGTGGTGAGTGATGATAGATCAGGGAGGCCGAGAAAGTTTCCTTCTTCAGAGGATGACCAGCGAACGAACGAACGAACGAGCGCGAACGGGAGCCTTCTTCATGTAGAGGCGGCAGGTGCTGCGAACGGGAACGGCGAACGAAAACGACGAACGGCCAGGGCAGCGACGTTGGCACAGCAGCTGCCGGAGCTTGCGCTGAGCTTCAAAGGCCGACGAACGATGAACGAGAACGGACGGGAGTCTTTCTTGTGTAGCAGGTGAACGGCAAACGGTGAACGCTTCGCTTGCAGAAAGATGAAAATCTTCGTCCGAGGCCGAGAAAATTTCCTTCATGAGAACATGACCAGGAGAACGAACAAACGAACGCAAACGGGAGCCTTCTTCATGTAGAGGCAGGTGCTGCGAATGGGAACGGCGAACGAGAACGACGAACGAGGAACGACGAACGGGAAGATGCACGGTGCGATGAGCTGCAAAGACCGCTGAATTGCGACGGGAGTGGCGGGCGGTGCGATGAGCTTCAGAGACCGGCGAACGGGAACGACGAACGGCCAGGGCAGCAATGTTGACGCAGCGACTGCTGGAGCTTGTGCTGAGCTTCTAAGGCCGACGAGCGATGCGATGTTGATGGGCTTTAAGATCGGCGAACGGGAATGAAGGTGGCGACGGGAGCGGGTGGTGCAATGACTTCAAGACCGGCGAACGGGAACGACGAACGAAAACCAAGATGGCGGGTTACAGAGCGAAGCAGCCGTGATGGATGCGTGGAGGAAAAAAGATGGCAGCTGGGCGTACCTGCGTTTTCGATTCCTCCAGGGTAACAAGCACTCAGGAACTGAATGCAAATAAATTTACAGGTAGTGTATTTTTCTTCCCGGCAATTAAGAAACGAAGAAGTGGCATACGCTGAAGTTTTAAATGCAGTTAGGCTAAATCAAAATTTTTCACGAATTTAAAAGAGCAAACTAGAATTATCATAGCTTTGATACCACATATGAAATGAATTGACATCGACAACGTATCGGATACATTCGGCTGATTTACTTGCTTTATTTGTTGTAAAAACCCACTATTCCGGCCATTGGAAAATAAATTAACCTTATTACCCATTCACCTATCATTCCACTCATCCAGCCATGCACTCAAGGGCCGATCATGCAGACTTCCACCAACTCATCCGTGTACCGATATGCCACTGGCGCTTGGGTGCATTTTTTGCTACAGAGTACTTACCATGACGCTCAACACAAGAGTCGATTATGATTTTCGATAACAATGATCAAACCGCAGAGCTTACATAAAAGGATGTGCCGTTATGGAGGTTACGTTTTGCCTTCAAATAAATAGGATGGGACTGAAAAAGAGTTTGCGGTAAAATAAACTACACAGTCATACGCATGGACAAAAATAACTTTGTATCAAAACTATCAATTATGTGAAATCTTAGTTCATGTGCGATTGCACGACACAATCACAGATTTTAGATTATGCTTATGAGGTTAGAGATCTAAAGAAAACGCTTATTTAACTTGATAAGGGGTCTCGTATATGGTGATTTATTAGTTTTACAGCGTGTTCAGATGACAGAACAGTACTGACAGCACTGACGGTCGAGGTTCAACATCACTTTTTCCTATCCAGAAGCTAATATACAGGCATGGCAACTACAACTGACATTCGCAAGTTTACATCAAGAATTTTAGGGAAAATAATGATATAATGAAAAAGGCTAATGAAGATGAAACTGTAGCTTGCTTGGGTGGGGTCTTACACGCAGCCTGCTTTCCCTAGCGTAGCACTTTTTTCCTATTAATATCAACAATTTATAAGCTCTCACCATGGTGCAACAATGGTGCTAAAATACGCACACACCCAAAAAAAAAAAGTACATTTTGCCGGTCCTCAGCCTGGCTGGCTAAAAATGGTTTCTTTTTGCCTAAAACATACTTAACCTGATAATTTTAGCATTATGGTTCCCCGGAGGATTTTCAGTTGTGAGTATCCGCCTGCTTGCATGCTCCCACTGCGCCTGCGCGACGCAGTACTCCTCTACATAAAGCGGCAGCATGGCGGATTTTGGTTTTCATTTTCCTCTCAATCTGTCAGGAGGTGACTCGAGAGCGGAGGTACGGCGGGCTCTTGGTTAACTATGTTTTAGGCAAAAAGAAACCATTTTTAGCCGGCCAGGCTGAGGGCCGGCAAAATGTACGTTCTTGTTTGTCAAAACATATTAACCTGATAATTTTAGCATTATCAGCAGACCTCGTCAATTTAGGTGACGGGGCGCCCCGGGATGCAAGCAGGCTTCCCCCAAAAAACTTCGGTGAATTTCGCACATTATTCAGAACATTATGTGTTGTGAAACAGGAATTTGGTACTCTTTCGTAGGGTATGGTGACCCTGAAAAGGATCGTTGTTTTAAGGGATCTTGCTTCTGTTTTGTTCTGAAAGTGCTAAAGGGGCTTGACCACGGTTCTGGCTGCGACGATTGGTCCCAGCCGGTGTAGTCCTTGTTAATCTCTCTTAACATGATCCTCAAGTAATGGGAGGTGACTGTCGTCGAGTGTCGCCAGGAAGCTGCCTGTAGAATCTCTTCTAGTGGAATGGCGTTATGATGTACCCATGACGTGGAGATTGCTCTGACCTCGTGTGCTGTTGCTCTTTCCCTGCTAAAGTTTGCCTTGTCGTAAGCAACGTCAATGGTTTTCCTAATCCAGCGAGAGATCATTGCAGCTGAGGTTTCTCCTGTTTGGGAGTCCACTGGGAGGAAGAGTTGGTATCTGCCTCTGCGGATGTCTTCGTGTTGGGTGCGGGTGAGGTAGAAACGCAGCGCCCGGATCGGCAGAGTAGGCGTTCTGGTTCGTCTCCTGTTAAGTTGGAGAGGGCTGGGAACGTGATGGGTTTCGGTGGTTCAGATGGTTTTTGAGTTTTTTTGAACGGAAACCTGCTTATGAATAAAGTGTTACAGACATGAAGTTTGGACCAAAAATGCAGAAGTCTGGGTCAGCGGAGAGCGCTTTAATTTCGGAACAGCGGGCACTTGCTGCGAGAGTCACTAGGAAGGCGGTTTTCCTGGTTAAGAGTTGGAGGGAGCAGTCTTGCATTGGTTCGTAAGGAACTTCCATTAGAGATTGTAGAACAATTGATAAGTCCCAATCTGGTACGAGTCGTCTTGTTGTGGGACGTTCGTTTTCGAATGAGCGGAGGAACGATGAGATCCGGCAGTCTTTGAGGAAATTGGTTTTGCCTGCTGCCTCGAAGACTGAATTTAGAGCTGAGTGGTAGACCAAGATCGTTGAGCCTTTGAGTTTTTCGATGTCGAAAAGGTCGGTGAAGAATCTCAGAAGGTCGGGCAGCGAGGGATTGATTGGATTAATTTACCTTGTGTGGCACCAATGAAACCATTTGGACGAGTGACTGTCGTACACCTTGTTCAGTTTCTTGTGGCTTTTGAGGCGACCCGGAAGGCATCATCTTTATGAATTCCTGCCTTTTTGAGGAGTTTGGTGATAGTAGCCACGCGTGAAGATTTAGGTTTGCCAGGTTTGGGTGTAGTTTCATGCCCTTTTGTTGATACAGAAGATCTGGTTGAAGGCTTCTTGTCGACTAGTAGAGAGAGAAGGAGTGGAAACCATGCTGCTGACAGGCAAAGGGAAGAAATAGGCTTTGGCTTTCCTCGGCTTGTTGTAGTATTTGATGATGGAGTTTGAATGGTGGAAATAGGTAGGCATACAGGTTGTGCCCAGAAATGTCATTGCGTCGACTGCTGTTGCTTGATCGGCCGGTATCGGGCTGATATAATGGGGGAGTCTGGCATTGTGCTTCGCGGCGTATAGGTCTAACATTGGTGTTCCCCGAGTCATGAAGAGATATTCGCAAATGGATTTCTTGAGGCACCATCTGCATCTTTCGGACGGTGTCCTGGATGATGTGTTGAGCTTCACTGTGGTTGACAGGCGTAGGCGGCCCAAGGATGTAGGGAGCCACGGCTTTCCCGTACGACAGCAGTGATGGGGTGTTTACTAAAGGCGTAGTTGGCCAAAAGATGGTGGACCAAAGGAGCCGAAACCAGGAGGGGTCCGGCCGAAAGGCGGTGTGTTCAGTCCTGGTTATGAACTCGATGGGAGGCCAAGGTTCCAACCGAACGGCAGGGGTGAAACTCCAGCCTGGACTAACGGAAGGTGGAGCGGTCCCGGGAGGGACTCACGAAGTTTTTGGACGAAGGACTGGCAGAGATGAGCGGCCGCCAGGCCGGCAGCATAAGACCAAGAGATGGCAGGCTCACGTAGTCGTCATTCGTATAGGGAGTTCCGTGCATGCGCATGCGCGGTTGGATCACTGAGGCGGCCATCCAGCAGCTTCTTTGAGGCTGTTATGTTAAGTTGAAAGGTGTTGGATTTTTCGCAGTGAAAAAGACGATTTGTTTTGGATGAGACGAACATCAGTGTGGACTGCCATTGTTGTTTTGTTTTACAGAGGCTTGAATCCAGTCACGATCGTCTTCTGCAATCCAGGTTCACATTGATGGGTACATGCAGATGGTTTACCAGCTAGTTGTAGATCAATTGCTCAACTGGCCGCCAGCTTACTTTCGAGCCTCTCGAGCTTGCTTTATACACTAGGCTAGCACGTGCAGGACAATAACAGTAAAAAAAAATGTTTTTGTTTCCTGTTGTAACGATTTCCTGATTTGTTTTCCCCCAAAATTTACCACAGAGCTTGAGAAATGGAGCTGGTAGAACCAATCGCCAATTCAAACAATACGTTCAGCAGAACCAATGGTTTGCTAGGAGTTGAAAAGAGTAAGACTCGTTTTTTTACTATATATTCACAGTGACACTGCAAACTACAGCTCACAGTTAAAAGACATACACTCTCCCTATTTTCAAGCATCCTGCCCGATGTAGCTTTTGCAACATTTACGTATGTTGTTAGGAATGTAGGATAACTAGGCTATATCACAGATTGGGATAACAGGGGGGGGGGGGGGAAGCCTTTGAAACACTTACGTATGTTAGGAATGTAGAAAAACTAGGCTATATCACAGATTGGGATAACAGGGGAAAAAAAGCCTTTGCAACATTTACGTATGTTTGAACGTACGTTGCAAAACTGAGTCACACAAGAAAGCCAACATGGAGACACACGACTTTCACAAAATAAAATTAATAAAAAAATGATTTAACCTAGTTATTTTTCAGGTAAATAACACAAATCAAGATGCCAAATGTACGTTTGCTGATTTCATACTACTTAATTTGTCTCACACCGTGCTGAATGCGGAACACCTCATTTCAGATTTCACGAATAAAGCCGTGTTTACTGCATGTAGTGGGACTGTTTAGTGGTGCAGTCCTTACCACAACAAAAGAATTGCGTAGGGGAGGAATATCGAGGCTTTTTATGCTGACAGCAGGATAATATGCAAGGATTACGCGCTAGGCAGTAAAAAAACTTGGGGCTGGGCTAGGCTAGCACGGAAACAAGCAACAAGTGAGTGCCGGCTCGAGACAAATTTAGCAGTGTGAAGTGGTCAGCAATGCCCAGAGCGAGACGGATTTAGTAGTGTGAAATCAGTACACTTGTTACCATTAATTTTTCCTGTTTTCTCCCTTGTGAGTCAGTTTTGCTACATTCACTCAAATTCAAAACCTATGTAAATGTTGCCAACATTTACATATGGGAAACACATAAAAATACGGAGGGTTGTCCTTTAACACGTAAAAAATTTGCGTGGGATTTAATAGTGCGCTGCTTGAAAACAACAAAATACAGTATGCGGGAAATACCTAAAAAATTAGTGACATACATTAAAGGAGTAAACAAATACAACAGCATCAAGACAAGTTAAGTGATGGTGGAAAAGAAAACTGTTTCAACGTAGAAACCTTAAAAAGAGCTTTGCTTCCACGTTGGCTTTCCTGTGCAACACACATCATTGGTGACCATTCTTGGCGAAATCTAGACACTATGCAAACGTTGGAAACACATGTTCCATAGTATAGCTTTCCTGTGCAACTCGGGTTTGTCACATTTACTCAAACCTGTATAAATATTGCTAACACTTTTTCCGTGGCATGGTTTTCCTGTGCTACACGGGTTTGTTATATTCAGTCAAACCTGTATAAATGTAGAAAACACTTTTTTTCCCGTGGGACGTAGAAACAATATAAAAAGGGTAATACGTTTTCTTTTAATGGAAACGCAGAGAGGACAGCCGGAGTATTCTTTTAAGGAAAAATTCACCACCACCTTTGTTCCATGGTCCTCATCAGCGGCCCGCCTTACGCGTAAAAATCGGCCATCCGTACAGAAGAAAAATTTTGGGGTTTGAAATTTTGGAAAAGTCAGAGGTTAACCTTTAACTCGAACTTATACTTCCTTAAAGTAAGCTAGGGACTGACTCAAAATCACTAAAAGAAGCAAGATATAGGTATACGAATTTAATAAATTGCCTGAGCAAAAAAAAAAAAAAAAGCCACATTTTGGTGGAGGGGGACGTCGACTTTTTCAGCTAAAACCTTATACGTTAGCCTACCTCCACGTCAGTTAACTTTGACCTAACAGCTTTCTAGAAAACAACCATTTTAGAAGCTAAAACCACGACTACCTCCGAATTTCTGCTGAATGTACTGACCTTATTCACATCAGATTTAAACGCGCACAACACAACAGCCCACCCACATTCGCAAATGATTGACACTGTTTTCATCACCAATATTATTTAAAACAAATCGGATGCCAGAAAAAAACAAAAAACAGTCTAAATACAAACGCAAATTGACTTCACGTATCAAATGAGCAGCGATCATACTAACAAACATCGAACACTCTTAAATTGACCCCAAACCCCTCCCTCACAAACTTCACACTACATTCCCAGTGAAAGTGGGCCATAAGAGCTATTAATTCACGGCCGGAGGGTTAGGGTCAGTTCCAAGCTAGACGCTGTCCTTCACACCACAGCAACAGCCGCACAACACAGCCCCGTAGCCAAGACATAGAAAGATGTCAGCCGTAGGGTAGCAAACGCAAGCCAAAAGCACGTACACATAACAGTACCTTACCATATAACGTATAGATATAAGTATGGTGGGGTTCCCGATGTGGCTGGGGTTCTCTCACTGAATCGGTGGGTACACACGACCCAATAATAACCCCCATCCCTACATGAGTGACGGTTTGATTCTTATAAAGGACTCCATCCTCGCTCGCGTCCTCCACCAACCAGATTACGATATTGATTGGGTCTGGTTCGCCGCCCTCTACCAGCTCCCCAGCAACCGCCTTGAATCGCAAGGATACGAAACTTAATGCGCATGACACTCCAGCCACGCCACCTCAAGCCACCAAAACGCATTCTTTTGTTTCAGTTTTTGCGAATTTCTTTTTTTTTTTTTTTAAACTTTTTACCCACCCGTCATTACCCTGTATCCAAATATATATAAAAAAATATACATAGCGTGACATTGACATGGCACATAAATCGTTACAGCACTGTCCTCGATTTACAGCAGACACGACGGATTTTTTTTTTCCGTGTTGTTATTGCGAAAATAGTACAATGCTTGACCGACAATTTACGGCTCCCCATCATTTCTACTGACAATTATTTCCGAGACAATTCTTGTTTTTAATTAAAGACGGTTACATTGTGTTTTCTACAGCGACTCTTTTCCTCTTATTTTTTTTCCCTTAAAGGGCAATTTGGAAGACGTGTACTCGTCAGGGCCACAACTAGCGGTGTGGAGGGGGGGGGGAGGGGGGAAGAGGGAGCAGTGCTTCGACGTCTAACTTACAAAGTTTCCCGGAGTAAAGGCTAAATTTCTCCTTTTTTGTGTGATTTTAGCCTTAATAAAACAGTAACAGACGAGAAATAACTACTAATCAAATTGTAAAATGGGATGGGTAGGGTTTAAAACGTTAACACGCGTTTGGTATAGAGCAGAAGTTTCGAAATGGTGGGTCTGGATAGAAAGAATATCGTGAGTAACTAGAAAAAATTGCAACTTGCAAATAAAACACAGAATTTCCCAATTTTTTCCGTTTTAATTCCTTGTTTAATTTTTTTTCCTTTTGAAGAGTAGTTTTGCCGTAGAAAGGGAAAAATTCCCGATAAGTGGAAGTACTCTGAGAGGGAGGTAAATAAATAAAGTCTAGGAGTAAAATCAGAAAATGCAACGAGTGAGGCATTTTTTAGTAGAAGCGGTAACTATTTTTTTTCTGATCAAGGAGCATGTGAAGAATCAAGATATAAACGTTACCAAATTTTCTTCGCAATTTTAAGGCCGGAAATGAGTCGCCATCTTGGAAAAAATGGCACTAATTAGAGGTTTTCTAATATTTTTAATACCTGGGCTTCTACTAATCCGTTTTTTCTTTTTCTTTACACCAAATAAAAGGATTTGAAACGTACTACCTTTCAGTATAGAATAATTATTTCGATATTTTTGATGGTTTACTAACAAATTTTAACTTAAAGACAAACAACATGCATTTGTTCCTCCTACACTTTCGCAATAAACGTAGAATAACCTCTAACGCTTACACAAATAGTTTTAATGCCTATGCAAATCTTGTAGCACAGAGCATTACCTTTAATCTGGTATATAGAACATCTATTTTGGTCCCATAGAAGTAGTAATGGTTACGCAAACATATGTGTGACACGGTATTTTTTTTTGTAAAGAATAGATAAGGGACAGAAAACGGACCGATTGCTCGCCTCCGGAAATCGACCAAATTTACACCAGTTATACGTTATTATATTGCAAATGGAAAAATATGGAGAAACATTCTAAATCTCCCCCCGAGAGGGGGAGGATGAGGATGCACCACTCCCCCCCCCCCCTCCCCCCAAACTTTTTTTTTTTTACTGGTAACGTCTTTTAACCATACAAATAAATAACATGGTTAAGCAGAACATTTACTACAAGAAAGTTTCAATGCATATTTAACGTAAAAAATCTACCCTATGCTCTAAAATCGTGGATTACCTATACATGTTCTAATTTTAGTGCGTAACTCCCAATTGGTAAGTACATCTGTAGTCTTCCTATTTAACTTAACTTGGTGTATTTATGGGACATCTTAAAATATGCTATACGCCATTTTCTTATTTTGTTTTTAAAATTCCTTTGTGCAGTAATTTTTTTTTCTTACTAATGAAAATGAAAAGTGGTTTTAGATATTTCAACATGCCGATTCTCATTATCTCATTCGTTTTTGTGTTTAACATGTCATTTAACAGCTGTAATCATACCACCTTGCATTTTAAATGGAATTCGGCTGACAGGCGAGAGATATGTGGTCCATGAATGGCTGGCTTGTTTTATTATTAGAATATGTGTACAAATTATGCATTAAAACTTTATTTAATTTGTATGATCCTTGTTGGTCAATATTTCTGACCCGCCCTTCATAAATATCCTAGTTATGAGAATTAGGAAGTTTAAAAGTGTACATGTAATTTGAAAATCACTATGCATTTCGAATGCTATGACATTAACACTTCACCTTTAAATCAGCATAGAATGGCCATTATGAGTGATAAATAAATTTAATTAGCCTTGGTGGAAAGAAGCCATCGCCACTTTTCACGAAAGTATAGCCATTTAAGTTAACTAGAACGATTGCAGGAGTATATTGAAGACGAAAATCGCGACATGTTGACCCCTACGACAGTATCACTTCACCTTCAAATGGGCGTAAGATGACCTATATGAAAGATAAATAAATTTTATTAGCCTTGATGTAACGAAGACATCACCATCTTTCAGAAAAGTCTAACTGTAGCCATTTAAGTTAAGTAGGACGCTTGAAGGAGAACATCCTAATCGAAAATCGTGACACATTTTGACTGTTATGACATTGCCACTTCCCTTTTAAATTGAAGTAAGATAGCACTTATGTAAGATATAACTGGAGAAAATTTGGTAGTTTCCCAAAAACGAAACATCAGACCATTTTTTTTTTGTCCTTTACCAACTATACTACACTATGTTAATTTTCAGAAATTGCGCATGTTACCCATAGCCTAGCGTATTCATTACTCCACTTCTATGGGACCGAAATAGATGTTCTATATACCAAATTAAAGGTAATTCTCTGTACTACAAGAACTTACATGGGCATTAAAACGATTGGTGTAAGCGTTAGAAGTTTATTTTCGTTTGCAGCGAAATTTAACGATGAGCGAATGCACTTTTTTTAAAACTTTTAAGTTAATCGAACGTGTTATATGTAATGAAGGATAGTTAGGTTTCAAATGCTTTTATTTGGTGAAAAGAAAACCTGATTGGTAGAAGTCAAGATATAAAAAATATTAGAAAATCCTCACTGGCGCCATTTTTTTCCAAGATGGCAGCTCATAAAAAAAATTTGGCAACGTTTATATCTAGCTTCTTCACGTTCTTCCTGTTCAGAAAAAAATTAGTTACCACTTCTACTAAAAAATGCCTTTAGCTCGGAAACGATGGCCTTTTCCGAATTCTTTTCCTAGACTAATAGACTCGTGAATTTTTTCGTACACATTTTCTCGAATAAGTAAAACTTTTTTTTTTTTTTTTACAAATAAATACTCAGGACTGCAAGCACGTGAAACATCGTAATAATGTTGATCAAGAGAAGAAAATACAAACCAGTTTCACGTTTGTCACCTTTTACTCTATCATCAGGAGGGGAAAATGCAGCATTATGCTCAGGGGCGCCTCTACCATTAAAAAAGTGAGGGGGCCAAATGCCAGAAGTTGCTTAAATAACGGGAGGGGGTGGGGGAAAGAGCCCTCCCCCCCCCAAAAAAAAAATACGAGCCGAGGGGCATAGAAATCATTGGAAAATTCTAAATTCTCTATTTTCTTCAAAACTTTTTTTTTTTCAATAAAGCATAATTTACGTAAAGCAAGAAAAGTAATCTCACAATAAAAATAAAGTGGTCATACGTTTTCTAGTGGGGGTATCAAATAGGGATGGGTCGGAAACCGAAACCGAATTTTCGGTCTTTACTGAAAACCGAAACCGAATTGGATTTTGTGTCGGTTTTTCGTACGGTGTTCGAAAAATCAAAAATTGATTTGATTTTCTAATTAAAAAATAATAATTAGCATTTTCTAAGTGTAAATGAAAACAAAGCTCCTAATCATTAAATCATAGCAGAGGAAAATGGTGCCACATCTAGGACCAAGGTCTATGACGCTGCTGAAAGTGAAAGCAGGAGTTAGAAGTTAGTAATACTTCTGTTACAAGAGAAAAAAAAACTAGAAAAATAGCTGGTTGGGGAGAATGGTGGCAGAAACCGAAACCGCGGTTTTGTGGGCTTAAAAACCGGAACCGAAGTCAAAAAAATGAAACCGACCCATCCCTAGTATCAAAGGGGGAGGGGGAGCGCTAGAATTTGCCCTCTCTCCGTAAAATATGTATACAACTACGACTGAATGCTACTAAGTCAGAGTCACATCTCTCATGACTTGAATGAAGCGTAAGGGCATAAGGGCGCGTTTACGCAAAAAAACCAGAAGCTATTTGCTAGTCTACCGTTATTTATTTATTGTTAGTTTCCCGTTGATACTAAATGAATTCGGTAATAGGTAACAAATTGCACGTATTATAAAATAACAACACGGATAAAGAACAAAGTGCTACAGTAATTTTAAACATTGCTACAAGATTGTTGTTATTTCAAGCTATTTCCAAAATTTGCTATTCTCCCTCAAAGTACAGCTTCTAGCAATGATCAAACGTCGGTAGAATAAATAGCTTCTCGCACCGAGAATTCAAAATCCAACATGGCGTCCATTTCGTGGCTATCGAATCGAAGACGAACCATCGAATGCCGGCATACAAAAAACAATTCGTCGTCTTGTACTGCAGTAAAAATTGTTTTCTTGTTGTCATAAATCGACGCTCAAATGTAGCAAGCATCGTACGCCGTGTCACGAGGCACGAGGAGAAGATTTGCGTCTGCATCGTTGCCATGGTTACTAATCCGCATAGACAACTCGAAAGCCGCATACTCCGGTAAAGGCGAGAAGCAGCCATCAGATTTAGTATTGATCAAGTAAAAGCTAGTGAGCGAGAAAACTGTCGTTGCGTAAACGAGCCCTAACGGTGGTTTGCTCTGCTATTATTCCTAGTTTATGATTTTCGCTGATAGCTTAATTTCCAATTTATTTTTATAGTAAGTCACGAGTGGCGGGGGAGGAGGGCGATAGAGAATGATTGCAAGATTGTGTGCACACCACTAGAAGTGGGCAACGTAGAGTTGGCCACGATAAAGTATTGCCAGACTTTTTATTCCAATATTTATCACATCTTTACTAAATTTAATGAACAATTCAGGTTGTATTATAAGACGTATAGAAATGAACATCGCACATTGTTACTCAATTTAAATTACTTTTTAGAAGATTTAACTAATAACGCAAGTTTCACTTACGAAACTGGCACGTTGAATACATAGCTTTTTCTTTACTTAGTTTCGCTTAGTGCAAAGCAACTATCATGTTCAATTCGTGTGCTCCGTCACGTTGGTGCTTTTGTTCCGAATCTAGTGTTATTAATGTATTAATAAAAGCAGAAATTAAAATGCCAAACCAACGTTAAATTGAAGAGTTAACTAAAAAAAAAAATTTATATCTCCCGATATCTTAAAACTGAGGGGGGTATTATTGGTCCCGGCAAAAAGTGGTGGGGCCCTGGCGGGGGGGGGGGGCCCCCCCCGGCTCCGGCGGCTATGATTATGCTGAACTCACGCTATTTTTTTGACAAGAGCTATGCAGGCAAACACCACATCGATAAGGGGTTGCATTTGCTGATATGACCGAATTATGTCCTCCCAAGTGTGTTTGGAGGAGCTGACGTTTACGAAGGGTTGAACAAAACATACATAGCATGTGGGGAGTAGACTACTATCGTAACCTCATTCAGTTGACTGGCATTTACCTCATGGGGTCTCACCCATGATATACAGTATAACCTCAACTATACTGAAAATATCAGACTTGGGAGTCTGTAACGTAATAACCTTATATTTAATAAATTGGTATAAATTAATTAACAGTTTAGGCAGGTTCAGCTAGCTTACGATCGGATGCATTGGATCAGGGATGCCATAATCATATTTTGGCGACGAAAAAGTCGTCAATTGGGATGATTTATTTGTTGTAGTAACTTAATTACAGCAGTAATAATTTAAAAGAATAGTTGACATTCACTCGTTTAAAATTTTTATTAAGAGTTCATGACTGCTAGAACATCTTTAGAAAAAAAGAGTAACGAAGGACAGAGGCTTATTGAAGAATGTAAAAATATTACAATGCTATTTTATGCACAAGATCGGATTACCGTTCTCTCGAACACGAGCACTATGCAACGATGCTTGGGAGCGGGTCAAGTAGCATTGTCGCTGCTAAATCGTTGTTCAGAAACAAGTGAACATTTCTGGTTTTCCCTTAAACCTTCCAATTTTTAAACCGTAGAGTGCTAACAGGGGCGGACTGGCAATAGTGCCCCAACGGCCATTGGCCGGTGGGTCAACTGGCTGGGGGGCCACTTGAGTTAGGTTTTTTTTTTTTAAAAGAGTTTTTTGTTTTAGTTCCTTATTTTCCTACTTTTTTCCTGCGTTGAGATGTACAGTTCCCTACTTTTTTTCAGCAACACTCATTTTGTAAATTTAAGTGTAAATTAGTTAAATAACGTATAAGATTTGAGTTCAATAAATCAATAAATAAGGCACGAACTTCGTTGGCATACTCGACGGTCCCTGGTTTGTTTACAATGCAACGAGGCGTTCTGCGCGTGCGCGGTGAAAAGCATCACTTCCGGTTCCGCATCGTATTGGGCTTGTTGCGCCATCTGTTAGTGACGATACACCGACGGAATGGTTTTATCGCACATTTATTTATGTCCAGTTTGTAAAGCGTCAACTACGAGAAAATATTAGGAAGGTTAATGAACTAGAATTAAGTTTTTCATTGGTCTAAGTGTAACCGTGAAAAAATGTACCATTGCAGATACGTTATATTTGGCACGTTGTTGGCCGTGGCTGCCGTCATTTTTCCCTTATCATCACGGGTCAAAATTTGTTGTGTTGATCTCTGGTCCTACGACAAAAAAATAATTTGTATTTTCGAAAAATCGTGAACGATTTTAACATTCCAATAAGACCATTTTAACCAGCTCGGAACGAACTTTTATGGCTTAGGCCCTATATTTCACGACTATCTCAAAATGACTTTGGTTAGGGTGTTTTTTTTATGCCTTTTTACCCCCGCCCCCTTACGGCCCTGCTGATACTGTGAAAACATTTAACAGAGGTGCAGTCTTGCTGAGGAGAATGCCTATGTTTCACGTCTCGGGGGAGATTATTACATATTACAATATTGCCCGCAATTTGGGTATTTTTTCAGCGACAATAAATGGAAAATGTTTTAAAGTGTTTAGAAAAAAATGTAGCCTACTAAAAAATTCTAGAATTCTAAATACGACCTTGTCAGACCCCTCCCCCCCCTCCTTCTCAAGTAATTACTAAGCCATTGCATTTTACAAACTTCAAAATTATGTCTGAAGATATACAAAGTGAAAAGATGTACGCTATTTTTACGACGTTAACGGCCTCCATGCAAATTTGGTGAGTGGCTTTCTACATGTATCATTATTTAAGAAAGTCTAGCAAGCAATTAAAAAAATAATCTCTAGGCATTTGTATTATTGTACTTCCTAGCTAAGCTAAATTTATGACCACTCGCAAAACGAGTAAGCTTTTACTGTTATTAGCCCATGAAAATTCCTAATTTTTCCTTATTTATGACTTAGGAAATTCCTTATTTCCTACTTTTTTCCCCCCAAAACCCACTACGACCCCTGCGTTTTATGGTAGTAACAAAAATTACTACTCCCTTTTTGGTGGGAACAGGTTTTGCCCTTTTGTTATTAAAATTTTTTTTATGCGATAATGACGGTGGGGGGGGGGGGGGGGGGAGATAATCATTGGTCTTATAACGCCGAAATTCGTCGCATTCGTTTCTAATACATCGCCTGTAAAACAATAGTCTGGTTAGCGAGCTAGCAAGCAGCACAACGATTATCCGTCCAAGATGAATCAAGGAAGAAAAAAATGAAAAGGGAGCTTGTCGATTTCAAATGTGGAACCTTTTCTCCAATTCCCAAAACTAAGTAAAAGGTTTCGCCATTTTTCCATCTTTCGACGCTCCTAATTTTGAAAACTGGAGCATTTTGTGGCTTTAAAATGTGGACGTTTTTGGTATAATACCTCTAGGCCTAATCGTTTGGAATAAAACTTGAGTAAAAGATTTCTCGATTTTTCTTTCACCTTTTGATAGTCTATTAATTTTTTTTTTGCGTCCGGCCGGCAGCTGGCCCCACTCGTACTGCCCATATACAGTATGTCTCAGAAGTCCCGTCTACCCAAAATAAAGGGCTATATACTTGATATGAGTAGGTAATAACGTACTCTTATAGGAAATCACCCATGGCGAATCCGATGATGGTTCTCAAACTGACCTTGTTGATCGTTTTCAAGGTCATCCAAAATATATCTTCTAAACTATTCAAGATACGGCCATAAAGTAAATTAGAAAGTTGTTTGGGATTATAATACAAGGCCAACAAAGAAAACAGAATTGAAATCGTGCCGTAAACACGGAAACACGGCAGGGAGCCAACCATGGGGCAGCGATACGCCTAGAAAGTGTTTTTGAAGCAAAGATTATGCATAAAACAATCCATCCAGCAAGCATGGATATCTAGAAAGTGCACCATACCCAGAACACCAATCCATAGGCAGTAAATGCAGGTACTGTACATTCTTCACTAATGAATACAAGTTTCCTTCATCACGTTTAGGTGATAGCACAAATACGATAATGCAGAACAAATTTAAATAGATAAAGCAAATTAACAGAAAATATCCACAAAATCCTACATTGTAGCCATAACGGTTGATTTATTGTGGTTCTGCACTTAGTGGTGCACCTTACCGATAACCGCTCGGAGCAGAGAGGAGCAGAACGCGGAGTTTGCGGAGCTTTTTCATTACTTTTATAATTTGCACGAACGGTTTCTTTGTGCCATTAAAAGAAAGACATTTAGATTGTTCCCAAACCTTCTCTGCGGGGGCACCAAACTTCATTGGGTGGGGGGGGGGGGGGATCACGTGCCCACGGTGCCCCCCACCCACGCGTTTTCGCCCCTACGTTCATACAATAGCCGAAATCAGGAATTGGATTTCCTCTAGTCGATCGTTAGTGTTCTGTACACAACCACATGATGACACCAAGTAATTGCTTAGCGCTGCCCCTTGGTTAGCTCCTTTGCAGTGTCCAAGTTGTATTGCCTATATCTTCCATGTTTGTGGCGCGATTTCAGTTCTGTTTCCTTTGTTGAACTTGTGGTATCATTCCAAACAACTTTCTAATTTACTTTATGCCCGTATCTTGAATAGTTTAGGAGATGTATTTTGAATGACCTTGAAAACGTCCACCAAGGTCTATTTGGGAACTATCATTGGATTCGCCATAGGTGATTTCCTATATGAGTATGTTGTTATTACCAACTCGTATCCAGTATATAGCCCTTTATTTTGGGTAGACGGGACTTCTGAGACATACTGTATACTTGAACATAGCAGTTCATCGTCATTCATTATACCAAAAAGTACAAAATGCCAACCTCCAATCGTCAATGACTAGCTGTGGGATTGTTTATATAATTATAAACTGAACTTAGTTTAATTTAATTCGGAAAGAAAATGTCTAAAGAAAACAAGATGTAGTCACAATTAAGTTTTTACGAAACCTGCCATCCTGAAGAACGACTAAGAAAAATCACCAAAATTTGCTCTGTTGCGCTATTATAGTATTCGCTGGAGGCCAGAAACAGGTACTAAAATAGCGTAAAATGCTTCAGCTTCCGGGGCTCCGCCCCAGACCCCACTGGGGGAGCTCACAGCGCTCCCCCAGACCTCCTAGCTAAATTTTTGTGGAACCGTAACAACATTCCCCTCCAACCCTGGAGTAGTGCACCCTTGCAGATCTGGGATCTGCGTCTTTTGGCTGCCAGTCCACTTCTGCAAACTATGCTTGCAATATTGGTACTAATAGCTACAAAACCTTGTGAACACTCATATCATGGGGGTCTGAGAAGCTGAAGCTCTTTTTAGAATGTCGACTGTTGAAAAGTGTCATTTTGAGGTTCAAAAATGACATTTTCTTCCAGTTTGGTCAGTATTTTTTTGTGACACGACACGGGGCACGCCACACTTTTCGAATCACCCCGCATAGTCATTAGTCAGGCCTCTCAATTTATACAAGGATTTTACTGATACATAATGTAACAACACTACTTCCTTTTTTTTTTGAGTTTTTGTTTTAGCCCTCTGACTCGAAGTAAAATGCATAAGGTGTATGCTATTTCTAAAAAAAAAAAAAAAAAAACAGCTGCAGAAAAAATGTGAAATTTGTAAAAATGGTATGCATACATGCATTACTGTTTTGACGTTTAGTGTTGCTTAAGAACCATTTATGCGAGCTACTACTGATAAACCATTTCGACTATTGTACATCCGGCAGAACTTTTTAAATGAACAAAATACGAATAAATCATTTACTTCAAAATTATGTGCAAAACAGCTTCAGGCCACGTGGGAAACCACATATTTTCTTTTATTGGTGGGGGAGTAGAGGGGGGGGGGGTTATGTGTGTAACGGCGGATGCTACGACGGGGTAGGTGCTTGTAACATCGCCGCTCGCCTGGTGTAACTGGATCTTCTTACTATTACTTTTGGGTACTTTTTGTTTCAAATAAGCACAACAGCTACAGTCCCGGCGTAGGGAATGGAGCTACACATGTCCTAATATTGTAGGCTAACTGTAATAATAAGCGGTAACGCTGCCACCAAGGTGGGAAAATTAGGCTAGCTAAGCTAAGTTTAAGAGAATTGTCTTAATTTCTTACTTCTAGCGAACAACGAGCGAATAAACTGACGGACGTTTAAGAAAAACTCCTGGTTTTTATTTTAAACAAACATGAATAAAAATATCGCACTACAAATACATTTGGGTAACTTTACACCTAGTTTAGGTTATAAAATACAGGGGGAATTTACATTAAATTCGACACTAGAACCAACACGAGGTTCACATAAAACAATTTCAAATAGAAAAAGTGAGTTTGATTAGGCACAAGGGGATTTCGCAAAAGAGCCCTCTAAATTACAAACAGCCTCGGCTGATATATAATAGTAGACCTGGTTTACAGTTTTGTTTCAACGTGTATACAGCAAAGCATTAAACCTCCCAGAGTTGCTGTTGATAAGTCAACTCCTTAAATTATAGAGCCGCGGCTACCTATAAAGTGGATCCGAGCGTTTAAGCAATGGAAACCCCACGAAGATCAAACCGTCCTTTGTTTACATTAAACTGCGTTTAAAGAAACGATGAAATAAAGCTGGTTTTTAGTAAGGGACCGTGAACCCTTAAATTATGGCCGCCAACGTCCGAAATGCCGTTTGGCTTGACACTCCATAAATTTACTTTCTAAAGCTACGAGGTTTAGTTAAAATTAAACTATAAATTTTGATGTAAAGTCCAAAAAATAAACTTTTAAAGCTAAACTAAGTACGATACGAACCACTACCTTTGCCCGGCATGGCAACAATCGGACCGCGGCATCTCCACTCCCGACCGGCGTAGCGACCTCTAGCTTTGAGAATCCTTGAGCTGTGCTGTGCTATCTATACTCTACTGCGTCTGGGTTTTTATGCCTTCTGCTTGGCAGGCAGGTAGAGGGTTAGCGCGGACCTGTAGGAGAGCGACGGAGGGGGTGAGTGGGGAAGAGGGGGACGCCTGGAGGAGAGACAGACCAAAATCGGCCGCGCTGTCATTACCGGAAGTCGGCCATGACAGTGCGGACGACCGGGATAGCTTGAGCGCTCTGACTGGCTGACGGAATTGAAGTAGTGTTTTGGTTGGCTGGATTCGAATTGACAAAGGGAATTGCCGACTTGGAAACTTAGAGGCCTGGCTTTGAATGTGCAAGTGAGTTTTCAACTCATAACAACGTGATTTTTAGGCCTATTAAAATAAACTACGACGTTAGGCATCGCAACTATTGAAGGAGGGGGGGGGGAACGAAGTGTTTTGCACAGAATAAACATTTGACTTTGGGAAACGGATTGCTATATACAAGGCATGTTTTTAACGAAGGAAAGCTAGTTTGTTTACGTTTTTAGAGGTTCGCTACGGTCAGAGTTAGATGGAGATGCTATAAAAAAATAAACATAAAATTATACACTGGGTCCATAAAAATAGACAAACATAAACATTGGAGCTCCGGTAGGGCTCATGGCAAGAAGTTAAATTTACCAAAATGCATTAAGTGCACAAATCAAAAGATTAAATGTTTCAGCTAGTTTTTAAAGGGCTAATTGCAGTTATGTTAGATTTTAAACTGGTTTGAAAATCGGACATTTTTCATAAATAAGCAAAGTCGTCACCTGTTACAAATAAAAAATATCGTGTGTTGACAACATCTAAAACACAACTAAGCTGAAAAGTGTTTCGGCTTTATGCCTAAGAAAATATACATTATTTACATTTTAATGTGAAATCGCCATACAGACGATTGTTCTTCTGGTGTGGAAGAATACTGCCCTCAGGTTTTTTCTTCGGTGGTGTTGAGGTGTCCTCACCACGAGCGTCTGATACGAGACCGCGTTTACATGTGAAGGGAAAGTTTTTATTTGTGAAGCACAAAAAAAGTCAGAAAAATATAGCAATTTGCTGCAGAACATTGGACAGTTTTTGTGTTTGTACACATTTGTTTTGTGAAACTTGGGATAGAAGCCATTTTTAGGGGCCGGGCCGGTGGGCCAAGTTGCTGCCAGTCCGCCCCTGCTACGTCATTATTTTGAGGCCTCAAACTTGGGTAACCGACAAGAGTGAATGACTTCAGTGCGGCCTTCAGGAGGCAAATTTCAAATGTTTCCAAATTGTATTTCAATTCTTTGCCAAAATCACTAGAACTACAACAAACAATTATTAAGTAATGCAACAAAGAACAATCAACTAAGAATGAGCTGACACACGCTAAATTTAGACACACGCTAGTGTGTAGCCATCAAGTAACAGACATGGTGCAAAGCATGGATGGAGCAAGGACATAAACATGCATTTCTTATGCTCCTTTTTTATACAAACAAATTAGGCGGATAAAGGGCATAGGATAAACCAAACCGTACCAATAAAAAAGAAGCGAAAAAAAGTCAACAAGTTAACTGGACAAAAACCGGCTTCCATTTAGGAATAAAACAAGAGAGCTCATTTCCCCATGGACCTCGCAGATCTGAAGGCACACAAATAAAAAAAAAGAATTCACTCGAACAAAACGAACTGTGATTTGAACTCCAAATAAATCCCCTTCCTCCCCCCCCGCGCCCCCCCCAAAAAAAAAGCATATATACTAGTGGCATGGTTGAGGTTGAAAGTGACAGACAACACAGAATTGTATTTTAGGCCCAAGATCAACCTCACAGTCCTGTTTCCTGAGAGCGGTGAACTTGACTTGGTCGACTTCCACATACCTTGGTGAACAATGTGAAGGGTAATTTCGACCATGTCGAATGGTTCGGCCCTTCAATACAGTGATATCAACACACCAAACAATCGCCAAGTTAATCGCATCGACTAATAGTTCGAACATTACTACTTTCGGTAGCAATTTTCATTTAACGTCCAAAGTATTATTCGGTGCGGTTATCTTAGCGAATATTTTGGTGTGTTGATATCACTCTTTTGAAGGGCCGAACCATTTTTCCAGTTTTGGTTTTTGATACCACCACTTCTTTTTTATTGTGTATTAGACTCAATTAAACTGCAGATGTGTAATAAGTGCCACGCCAACAATAGCTTTTTTAACTATTTTAATTTCATACACTCCTTTGAGAGGCCGAACCAGTCTTAAGTTAGTCGCCACATCACCAGTTTTGGTTTTGTTTTAATTTTTATTTTTTAAATTTAGTTCATGGTGAGGCTGAACCATTCTCAACTTGGTGACCTCTTTACCAGTTTTTGGCTTTTTAGACATTTTCTTTGTTTTCATGAATTGGATGTAGACTTTCTTTGGCAAAGTTGTTTAGATTTGTGACGACACACTAGCGTGTGTCTAGAAGCGCACGTCAGTATACACGGTGTCATGTCCGAACTTTGACCATAAATCAAAGACGATGCTGACAATACTAACAATGGTTATAACAATATTTTCGCACTTGCGTGCCCTCCCACGCCATTCCCGTTACAACCCCAGGCTGTAAACCAGAAAAGGTATGCAGTTGGTATCGTACTGCAGCCATTCGTCAAATTTCATAGCTAGAATCCTTCCCTCTATCTCGGCATTGGTGAACAATTTACCCTATGGGAATTTACACAGGATGATTTTTTTTTTATATAGCTAGTAACACATAACAACGTTATTGCGGGTCAGATTATGCATTGAAAGCTGCTTAGCTGACATCCCTACGCGAGTTTTTGTCAGGTGGGTCATTGCTCTCCATTTTACCAAAATTTAAGCTTTTGTGCGCAGTATTATTTTTCACCCAGTACCTGAACTATGCACTACTAGCCTATGCTTCAGGATATTAGACACTTACTCTATGCCGTTGCGCTACAATGGTGTACGTCCTCTACCAATTGCTGTGACGTGTACAGATTAGTAATAACAATCGCTCACAAACGAATTATTATGACATGCATTGTTTAACGGAAACGTTTATTCTGGGTGGGCGGCCCATCAATGTGAACGGTATATCTAGACACACGCCAGTATGTCACACCAAGTTAGGCAACAAACATCACAACAAACATCATTCAATTGACGAGGTTGTAACCCATTGTAGCGCGACGCCATTGCGTCAGTGTCTTATATCTTGAAGCATAGTTGGGCACATTTCAGGTACTTGGGGAAAAATAATAATGTGGTACAAAAGCATAAAATGTGTTGAAATCAAGAGCAATGACCCACCTGACAAAAATTAACTCGTATTTGAATGCCACCTACGCTGCTTTCAATGCAAAATCTGCCCCTCAATAACGTTGAAAATGTGTTACTACCTAGCTAGCTAGCTAGTCCGCTCATCCCCATGTTAAATCCCATAGGGTGATTATTCATCGATTCCGAGATAACGGGAAGGCTTCCAGCTATGAAATTGGACGAATGGGTGCACTACAATAAGAACTGCGTACCTTTTATGGTTTGGAGCCTGGGGGCGTAACAGGGATGACGTGGGAGCGCGCGTAAGTACGAAAAATATTGTTATAACCATTGTTAGTATTGTCGGCATCGTCTCTCATTGGACGGCCAAAGTTCCGACAATGAGAACGTGTATACTGACGTACGTACCTAGGCACACACTAGTGTATCACAATAAATCTAAACAACGTTGCAAAGCAATTGTATTCACGTCCAATTCACGAAAAATAAACCAAGTGTAAAAACAAAGCAAAATATACACGGCCATAAACTGGTAAGGAGGCCACCAAGTTGAAAACGGTTCGGCCCTTCAAAGGAGTGATATCAACACACCAAAACATTCGCCAACTTAATCACACCGAATAATAATTGCTACCGAAAGTAGCAATGTTCTAGTTTTCATTTAACCTTCGAATTATTAAGCGGTGCAATTAACTTGGTGAATGTTTTGTGTGTTGATATCACTCCTTTGAAGGGTCGAACCATTCGGAACTTGGCAGCCCCTTTTACCAGTTTTGGTTTTTGATATGATGTTGATTAGTAGTAACAATCACTCACAAACGAATTATTACGAAATGTATCTTGTTAACGTGTAAGTTCATTCTGGGCAGGTGGGTGGGCGGCCATCAATGTGACCGGTAATGTTGACTAGTAGTAACAATCACTCGGAAACTAATTATCACAATATGTATTTTGACGTAAAAGTTCATTCTGGGCGGGTGGGCGGACGGCCACCAATGTGAACG
>JAHWFP010090275.1:4837-26265 GCA_023313725.1 Lithobius niger
ACGAGTCCAGCAATAAACTGAACCCAGAACACAATCTCAAACCCTGAGTTTCGTTGTGACTTGCCCGCCGGAATTGCAATCAGTTCGTTGGCCTGTTCTCACAGCAGTTGCAATGGTGTTTGTTTGGTGGGTTTGGGTAGACGCGTTCATGGGTTTGTGAGAAAAATTGAAGAGACTTTAGGTCTGATAATTTAGAGGAGTGTATAGTTCAGTTTAGAAATACTTCCTTTTGAAGCAGTTTCGATTCGTTCCTTTTCTATTTTTGAAATACTTCAGTTTAGAAGCATTTCCTTTAGAGGTACTTCAGGGTTTTTAGTTTAGAAGTACTTCTTTTATAATGAGTTCGGCCTCCCTTACGCTTGAAATATCTGTCGTGATCTTTCACCTATAAATTTTTTATGCATGAAAATTCTTTCTATTTTCGAAACAGTCACGGAGTTTTATTCCGTCTTGGGTTGGGGGGGGGGGGGAGGAAGAACCATGCAGCTGTATTCAAGTGTCTATTCTGAACTGCTGACAAATTGCAAAAAAGAAAACCATACTCTTGTTTGCACTTCCTTACGTGTTATAAAAAGACGCATAGAAAACCTATAAAAGACCTTCTAATAATTTGTTTTGGAAGTTTTATTTTCTCTTTGTTGGACCGAACGTTTTGGAAAAGTTTAATCTGATAATGTTAGTTTAAAACGGTGCTACAGCAATAGACGTTGCGGAACAAATTTTTTTTTCATATGGGCCTGTAGGTATAGTGTGATATTGTTGTAATTATTGTACCTTGAGTTAGCAGAGTTGAATTCAGGTCATTTCAGAGTATTACGATTACCAACGAGTCATGCACTCGAGACTAAATATTAAAAAAACAAATAAACGCAAACACTCGGGCAATTAACTCATAAAACAAAGACACAACTGCATCATGCAACTGAAATGAAGCAATTTGTTTATAGGCTGTGTGTTACACATATATAGTTAAATCTTAGGAGTATAATTACGCCATTTCATTACTGGAAAGATTTTTTACGTAACCAAAGCAACAAACAGCGGGGCGACCGCACACTTCGTGACTGTGACCTCATCGGCAACATAAATAAGCAGGACGGAAAGCTAAATCGGTAACATAAATAAGCAGGACAGAAAACTAAATCGGTAACATACATAAGCAGGACGCAAAACCAAACCGGTAACATAAATAAGCAGGACGGAAAACTAAATCGGTAACATAAATAAGCAGGACAGAAAACTAAATCGGTAACATACATAAGCAGGACGGAAAACCAAATCGGTAACATAAATAAGCAGGACGGAAAACTAAATCGTTTACATGCATAAGCAGGACGGAAAACCAAATCGGTAACATAAATAAGCAGGACGGAAAACCAAATCAGTAACATAAATAAGCAGGACGGAAAACCAAGTCGGTAACATAAATAAGCAGGACGGAAAACCAAGTCGGTAACATAAATAAGAAGGACGGAAAACCAAATCGGTAACATAAATAAGCAGGACGGAAAACTAAATCGGTAACATAAAGACGCAGGATGGAAAACTAAATCGGTAACATAAATAAGCAGGACGGAAAACCAAATCGGTAACATACATAAGCAGGACGGAAAACCAAATCGGTAACATAAATAAGCAGGACGGAAAACCAAATCGGTAACATACATAAGCAGGACGGAAAACTAAGTCGGTAACATAAATAAGAGGGAAAAGTGAGTGGACCATATCCAGTAAACTATCCGGTCCGACCTACAACAATACTGGGGGGGGGGGGGACAAAATGGCCTCCACGAGTGGCCCATTTAACTTCTTTGAGATTTATTTGGGAATTGGCCAAGCAAGTCGCATCGGTCTATTTTTACATGGTCTCTATTATACCGCCATCTATTGCCAAATAGCGGCAACTGATAAACACGCTTAATAATTCACTAACTTAATCCCAGTAATCATCCGGAAAATAACTTACAGGTACAAATAAATAAATTTCCGTATACTCTTTTGCTACAAAGCTATTAAATTTCTCGACTGCTCATAGCTCTTCAGTAAATAGCGACATATTCGTTTATCCAGAAAGTGTTTCCAGAAAGAGTGGTAGCATTCTTTTGTACTGAAGGGGGATGACAGACAGCGGCAACAAGACAAATCAATCGCACCAGCGGCGCTTTCGGCGGCCATATTGTCCAACCCAGTCGCGTACGCTATTTTTCATCCAAGGTCGGCCAGTACTGTAGTGGAGCCCTGGGGGTTTGAATGAAGCCCTCTTGCATTGGCAACCGCCCACCGATGTTGCGTACACAGGAGATGACGTGCCGGTAGGCATACTCATCCAGTGTTGGACTGGCCAGTCGGCTACTCGGCAATCGCCGAGGGCTCGAGCCGAGGCGCAAGACCTATTTATATTTGTGGAAGGAAGTAGAAACAGTAAGTGGACACGCCGCACGCCGACGCATCCCATTCACTGGATCAGAAGAGAAAGCATCATTCGTGCTTCTTTTCGCTGCCAACTTCAGTGCATTCTTCGTGTTCTTATTCAGTCAAAAAGCTTTAAAAAGGTACCACAGTCAATCAGAATTAACCGCAAATCTTTTTTTTTTTATTGTACGTTTTGGGGTGGGGGGGACTTTCAGGATTATATATTTACATTTTCATTATGTATAATAGGATAAAAGCTTCCACGTCACAAAATTTGGAGGAACTACAGGGACAGCAAAGTTATCTTGTCCTAAGCAGGAACAGACCAACCCATCCAATTTGCAATGTATTCGTATATTCGGCCTTGGAGCTTCGTTAGCCTGGTTAAAACACAGGAATTGACAAAAGGAACTCATGTTTCAAGTTTGAAGTTTATTAAGTAGAAACTCAAGTACTCAATAGTAGAAACATAATTAGGTTTAAAACAGTGATACGTTGCGTTATGGAGTTCAGTTCTATATTAAATATACAACACTTCAGCACAACTGGTAGAAATGCATCATAATATTGTCCCTTATTCACATGAAATTTAACATTAAAACTGTAAACATATTCTGTATTAATATGATGAGCAAATTGTGTATTTTTCACGTAATACCCATACACCAAAATGTAAGCACAGATTTATTTATTTAATTATAGTTAATCATAGTATTTTTTTTCGGGTAGAATCGTTACGTTCAGTAAAGACCACTTTATTTGTAAAGATTTATTAAATATTTTAACAAAATGACTTCTGTTTTTGAAGATATATAGTAAATATTTACATATTTTTCAAATACTAAAATAACTAGTACTGTATCGATCGTTGAAGCGAACGTTCTTTTATGACTTGTGAGCAACAAATTACAAGCACGTGCGTTTGCGTAGGCCAGCTCACACAAGTGTTTGCAAGGGATGATGCTAGATAGTGAGATTGTTTGATAGTCACTTGTTGTTACTATGTGATGGGTGACTTGCTTGTTGTTACTATGTGATGGGTGACTTGCTTGTTGTTACTATGTGATGGGTGACTTGAAGTGAAGGAGTAAAGTTCAACTTAAATGCTAAAAAAGCCTCAAGACTGCTTCACAATTTAACTTAAGGGCATACTAAGGTATTCCCGTTGAAATCGCTGGATGGTCTTTCTGATCGTAAAACGACTATACGTACAGTCAGGAATCAGTCCTGCACTACGGATAAACACTAACGGTGGGGATATCCAGTTGAGGTCTAAACTAGCCCCGGATTAGCTTAGCCCTGGACCTAACTAACCCTCGAACTGGGAGTTAATGGAGTAAAGAAAAAAGTTGGTGATATTCATGTTGGACTAAGTTGAGGTTTTGTTAGCTCTTTACTCCTTAGACATCGACCTTCAGGCTAAATTAGTGTTGTTAAAACTCAGGAATAACGCTAATACTAGATGGATATCATCGCTTTTTACAGCTCGGGGCTAAATGCTCAGTGCTAAGTTAGTCCTCGACCTTCAGGCTAAATATTGCTTAGCCCTCAACTTATTTCGTGATGGATATCACCATTTTTCCTTATTACCGAGTTTAGCCAAAAGGTTAACGTTAACCCTCAACTGGATATCCCCACCGTAAAACAGCAATATTTAAAGCAACGTCAGTTGATTGAAATAAGATAAAAATTCAGGCTTAGACCCATGTACATTAAATAAAATAGCAAGGCGGGTTTATACAGTTCACGACCCGTTACAATTCGGTCGAACAATTCACACAATTAATTTTTAAAAACGGTTTTTCTGATCATAAAACAATTAAGTGCATTCAGGAATTAGAACTAACTGTGGATAAGGATCAAATTTAAAGCAACCAAGAAATACCACCAGCTGAGTGAAATAGCAATCTCTACTGAAGATCTAAAGACTTTGGCCAATACACAAAAGAAAAAGACATCACGTCAGATTTATACAGTTAACGACGTACAACACTTCGGTCTAACAATTCACAAAGTATTTTTTTTTAATAGTCTCTGATCCTAAAAATGATTAAATACCTAGGAACGGCACTATCAGTACGGATAGTATGATCAGTACTGATCACTATCAGTACGGCACTATGGATAAACATTACTATTAAAGCAACCAGGAAGCAATGTCAGTTAATTGAAATAAGCCATTTCTACTGAAAATCCAAAAAAAATATATCAAGTAAGATTTATACAATTCACGAACTATTACAATTCGGTCTAACAATTCGCAAAATAAAATAATTTAAAAAAAAATGGTTTTTCTGATCATCAAAACGATTTAATAAATACATTTAGAAGTTAGTACTGCTCCATGGATGATCAGAAACATTTTAAGCAACCAGAAAACAACATCAGTTGAATGAAATAATCAATTTCTACTGAAAATACATAAACTTAGGTCAGTATACACACAAAAAAAAGATACCACGTAAAATTTATACTGTTAACGATATACTATAACAATTCGGTCTAACAATTCACAAAGAAATTTTTTTTTATATGCTCTCTGATCATAAAACTATTAACTATAATCAGGAATTAGTACTGCACCATGAATAAACAACCACATTTAAAGCAACGTCAGCTAATTGAAATGTGCAATCTTTTCATTGAAAATCCAGACTTCAGTACACGTAAAAAATTTAAGTCAAATTTGTACAACTTACGACGTACTACAATTCATAACATTCACAAAATTAATGGAAAAAAAATGTTTATTAATTTAAAAATTGTTCTATTCTGGGAAACAGTCTTTATATTTATGTTTATTATTACCCCTTTGCCATATTTAACGTTACTTAAAATAGTTTGAGATTCTAACTTAGCACACACTTTTGATGTCCATTGTGTATAGGGTGCGTGTGCGAGAATAATAATTTTTTCTTCAATTTGAGACGAGAATAATTTGAAGCTAAGATATCGAGTATTTAATAGCATTCAGTAATATTTACTAGTATTTTGTTGGATTTTTTTTTCAGTTTGTGAGCATAATAAGAAGTAAAAAACCGCTTAAAGGGATATACCTCCCAGCGCCATTTTTCTCGATCCTCCACATCAATTACGGCCCCAAAGGTCTATTTACTTACCGTTAGTCTTTCCCTTGCTAAAAATCCGTTTAAAATGTAGCGTCTACAAGAATTTTTGTTGAATATTGGGGAAGTGTAGAACGTATATGATGCTTTGCGCGCCTACAATGACCGTGAAGTTTTATCTGTGTGTGCGCAGTACTAATTTTAATCGTTTGCTAGTAATTAGAATAAGATCCAAAATCTAAAAGAGTAATACAGTAAAAATTAAAATTAATTATTCCAATAGCTCGCCGAAGCAAAATTACTAGACACTAGCCTAGAAAATTATAAATTGTGATGTTAAAATACGAGAATCATTCCGGTTTGTGACGACACAATCTTTAACTTGAT
The DNA here is from genome assembly GCA_023313725.1 of Lithobius niger. Classification (NCBI taxonomy): domain Eukaryota; kingdom Metazoa; phylum Arthropoda; class Chilopoda; order Lithobiomorpha; family Lithobiidae; genus Lithobius; species Lithobius niger. The sequence goes on from JAHWFP010090275.1 coordinate 10,702, forward strand.
TCTGTTTCGTGTACTATTCCCAAAGCCAACCGAGACAGCAGCTTCGTTCCTCGCTACCACCCCAGCCGACCTAGGCGCTGTAAATGCGCGGACGGCGATCTGCGCGTAGCTGTTATAAGGCACGCGGAATGTTATAAGGCAGGCCGGGTGTCCCTTTAAATGACTGTGAGGGCGGATTTTCCAGTTTTAAGAATATGACTTTAAAAAAAATAACCGGCTTGTACTGACTTTTATTAATTTAGTCCAACCACTGGAAAGCTCTCGTCGAGGCAATAAATTTGGTATATTTGAATGTCAGAAATCTATCTGAAATCGGAGTAGTTACCACCAATTGCGCCTTCAAATACTCTGATCCCAATAGCCGAACTGTCGCACCGCTGCTATTTGGGGGCAGAGCACTTGACGGCGTAAGAGGGCGCATGAACCAATGAGCTTATGTATAGCCGCTTTTATAAATGCAACGGGACGACTTCAATTTCTAACTCGCTTCTGTTCCCTCTTTTCTTATTCGTTTTATCGGAAATCATCGAAATAACCGACAGTTAACTTCGCCGTTACTGTGTGTATTGTTGGTGGGAGTATGTATGTCCATGGCTGACGGTTATACTGCTAGACTCCAACAAAATTTACCAAGAACCTTCCGACCAACACATCCTGTTTCAATTTGAAACGTGCAGCATATTTTTCATTATTTTTTTGTTGGGGCGAGAATGTGGGGGGAGGGGGGAATGGGGGGGGGAGGGGGGGGGCGCACAACCTAACCGGGCGCCGTGGTAACTACTGCATTGGTTGAACAGAACCGAATTTTTAAGTAAAGTTGCTACAGCCCATCGAGCCGAATTGGAGGGTTCTTGGGTTGCAGCGCTTAGACTTTTATTTTTTGGTGCCATCCGTGTTAGTTTTCACATTCTCGGTACTGTGTCAAGCAGCTCCCAATTGAAAACGATAAATTAAAATAGTATTTATTGTTTCACGCTGTTCACAGCAGACCTCATCTTAAACACGCAGTACGTGTTCCCACTGCGAACAGTACACACTCTTCAACTGGTGTCGTTGCTAATAATTTTCACAATAAATGTTCAAATTGCCTTCATTTGAGTCAGTGCAGGCTTGAGAACATGTCTAAGCTTGGACTGTTGCAACCCTTTCGAAGATACCATTTGTGTCATACTGCTTATTAAACGATTCCCCTAATTTCTTTAATTTATTTCTAGCGCAGTATTTAAACTGTAATTAAATGACTGGCTTGCAGAATATCAACGCCACGGTACACGATGGAAATGTTCTCATCTACGGGATGGGGTGATGTTATACTACAGTAGATGCAACAACACTACAGTAACCGCGAAGCTATCGTTGTAGCCAGTCGTGTAGCTAACTGCAAGGGCCACTGACTATAAACGGAGGTAAAAACATTAGAGCTGTTTGTCACACCAATAGGGATTGGTCAGTAACCGAAACCGAAACCAAGTTTTCTTTTTTTTTTTTTACTAAAAACTGAAATCGAAACCGATTCGGATTTTGTAGCCGGTTTTTCCCACAGTGTTCGAAAAATCAAAGAGTGATTTGTTGTTTTAAATTCCTAAATCATTATCATCTGCTGCGCATAAGTGAGAGCATAAAAAAATAAATAAAATATTAGAAGAAAATGGTGCCACAGCTACACCCGTGGTATATGACGCTGCTGAAAGCGAAAGCAGGAGCGAGTAGGAAGGAATACTACTCATTACAAAAACAGAAAGAAAAAAAAAATAGAAAAATCGAGTGGGGTTGGGAGGGACGAAAAAAAAACTAATACCGAAACCGGGGTTTTGTGGGCAGCATGTGAAACCGAAACCGGAACCGAAGTCAAAAAAATGAAACCGACCCATCCCTGCAAGCCAATGCTGTGAAAGCGGCTTTTTCTTCGGCCTTAACATGCGCAATATTTTCCGATTTGTTAACATCTGCTGCAATTTTCCGCAAATGGATTCTTTCGTTTTCCGATACAACCTTAATATACTCAGGATTACCACCAAAATGCTGAAATAAATTTCCCTGAGTTCTCTTTATTTTCCAGAGTAGTTGGGATCAATTTCCAGGCTGTTTACCGTAATTTTAGGAAAGAATTTCCTTCTAACATTTTACCACTTTAATTTGTTTAAAAAGTAATGAGTCCAATTTAAAGAACTTTTTATGCGTCAATACAAAAATATAAGGATAACATTTTCAGCACAGTATGTTAACTTAACGCGTTTAATGCACTAGGCCTATGATAAGCGTGGCTGTATTTTAATTTTTAGAATGTTTTTGCATCGCTGCAATTTGTTGATTAAGCGCAATCACTCTCAAGCTTAGCTTCCACTCCCAGCTTCGTTTTTTACTCTGAGTTTTCCAGGCTTTTTGTGAAAAATCAGAAAATTCCCTGAATTTTCCCCGCGTTTCAAACACTGTTGAAATTCTCTGAGTTTTCAAGGTTTTTCCAGGTTCTTCAGGTTGGTAGGAACCGTCCGTGATACTGCATGTTTCGCAGCGCAAGGGATTGAACAAAACAACGGTTTCTAGGCCTAAGAAACCCATAGCATTGGTTTGACAAGCGACTGGAATTTTTTTTTTACCTCCGCTTATCTGCAGTGTACCTTGCAGCTGCACGACTGGCTCCAAATGCCAGCTCCGTGGTGAATGTGGCCTTACTGCACCTGCGCTATTAGGTAGATTTTTCTTTTACGTAGCATTAGTGAACATTAATTTTAAAGAATAAAAACTAATAAATAAAAAAAAAACCATGGCGTTATTCATCAGACAACCTCCCCTCTATCATATCACGTAATTTGATAGATTTTGTGTGGTATGATAAACATTACATCATTTGCGCATTACTCCCTTATTAACGATAGCATTACGACGGAACATTATCGGAGCTTACTGGAAATTAATTCGCCAATTGCTGCATAGGTCAAGAAGCTAGGAGCAGCAGTTAGTTGCTTTTAGCAACGGCGGTTAAAGGAGGCTACACAGCAATGCAACTATGGGCCAAATGTTTGGTTTGTACGTCGAAAACGAAGTATTTGCGAGCATAGTATTATAAAATGGACTTGTGATTGTTTTGGCAACTACTACGCATACCCCAAGACTTTCCAAGCATTTTTTTTTTACTCCCTGATGTGAACTACGTTATGAATTGCATAGTGAACCGTGAAGCAATAGTTTCTGCTGACTCATTAGTACTGATAAATGAATCAAATCAAAAACTGGTAAAAGGGACTGGCAAGTTCCGAATGGTTCGGCCCTTCAAAGTAGTGATATCAACACACCAAAACATTCGCCAACTTAATCGCGCAGACTAATAGTTCGAAGGTTAACTGAAAACAAGAAGATTGCTACTTTCGGCCACGAAGTTCAAGTTTTCATCTAACGTCCAAAGCATTATTCGGCGCGATTAACTTGGCGAATGTTTTGGTGTGTAGGTATCACTACTTTGAAGGGACAAACCATTCGGAACTTGGCGGTCCCGTTTACTAGTTTTGGTTTTTGATATGATATCACTCCTTTTTTTTAATTGTGTATTAGACTCAACTCAGTTAGCCTGCAGATGTTTAATAATGTGCCACGTCAACAATAGCAAGAGAGGCCATTTTTCCATTATTTAAATTTCATATCAATCCTTTGAGAGGCCGAACCATTCTCAACTTAGCCACCTCTTTATCAGTTTTTGGCTTTAGGTCGAAATTTTGTTTGTGTTTCGTGAATTGGACGTAAAAGTTTCTTTGGCAACGTTGTTTAGATTTGTGACGATACTCTAGCACGTGTCTAGTTACTGGCGACGGTATACATTGTCATTTCCGAACTTTGGTCGTCCAATCATACGATGCCGACAATACTAACAATGGTTATAACAATACCTTCGTAGTTACATACCCTTCCACTACACGCTATTCCCGTTACACCCCCGTGCTGTAAACCAGAAAAGGTATGCAGTTCATACGGTACGGTACTGCAGGCATTCGTCCAATTTCATTACTGGATCAGAGCCTTCCGGCTATCTCTGCATCAGTGAATAATCACCCTATGGCGATGAGCGGACTAGCAGAGCTTGGTAGTAACACATTTGCAATGTTATTGTGGGTCATATTTTGCACTAAAAGCCACTAAGCTGACATTCCTGTTCAAGTTAATTTTTGTCAGGTAGGTCTATGCTCTCCATTTTTCCACAATTTAAGCTTTTGTACCGCATTATTATTTTTCCCCAAGTAACTGAAATGTGCCCAACTATGCTTCAGGATATAAGACACTTACGCTATGGCGTTGCGCTACAATGGGTTATGTCCTGGACAACTGAATTGATGTGATGTTTGTTGCTTAACTTGGTGCGACACTCTAGTGTATGTCTAGATCAGGAACTTAACCTCAAAATAATATTGTTGTACGGCAATGAAAATATAAACATTCGTTTCTCTTATAATAATTTATATTTAATTGATGTGAAGACCTGTTAAATTGATCCAACCGCTAAACATGTAAAAGTTTTAGGAATTATTTTTTTACTCTCCTACATGAACTAATGTTACAGAAATTAAACTGAAAGTAAACGTTTAGTTGTAGTAACAGGCCCTATTTGAAAACATGATTATCGTGTTAATCTTAAGAAAATAAACCAAAAAATTAGTTATACTATTCTTCCAGAAACAAAATAATAACAAATACTCACAGTTTTTAATTCGTCAGTAACATTCATCTTTGGCGTGGAAATGTAAGTTTTGCATCTTCAGCTAACATTTATTGGTTTCAAAGGTACAAATTAAAATGTGTAGCATATACTTAACTAAACTCATTGTTATTGACTTAAAAATTATTAATGGAACATAGACTTTTAAATGTCTCTGATGTCTCTAAATCAAGATATCACATTACAATATCACATTACAATGTTAAGGAATTACTTTTTTCCACTTTTTCAATTCGTCGAGGAATTCAAAATGGATTTCCTTAGAAACAATAATAATAACATACAATTGCTTAAAAAATGAAAGTCATTGTTTTTAAACGAAGTTTAATAAAACTGTCACCAGACTCATAAAATTGACTGGCTACAACATATTCAAACAACAAACAGAAAATATATCAATAGACACATATTGTGGCTCTAACAAACAAAGCACTTAGTTTCAAAATATGGAAATGTGAAAAAGTGAAGCTGTAGGTCATAGCATTTGATGCCAAACAAAAAAATAAGAAGTTTGTGTGGATTCTCCTTAAAAGTCAGTTCGACAAATCACATTGCCGCTGTTTATCAGAGTTAGAACCATACGCTACAAGTTGAAACGAATGTCGCAGACTAGAAGCCAATGAGTTCTAATCATATCCAATAAGAGGATCCTTACGAAATCTGACATACAATCTTCAAAATAAAGCTTGTCGACCTCTTAAAGAGCACGATGTACGATGAAAGAAACTTAGTCACTCTATTACTTTTGTTTTATGCGCGACTTCTATTTCCTGTTGTTTCAGCATTCGCTTTTTTTTTTTGTCAGATTACTAGTAGTAGCAAGTAGGTTCGCTTTTAAAGCGTGCTTTGCCGCATATGAAACGGCATGTTGCATAAAAGCCACGGTGTAAGATGTTGTGGTTTGACTTACTGGCAGATATGGGTCGTGGCACCTGCACCTCATTGTGTGCAACATTTCTCGTCATAGCAGAATCAATAACTTGCATTAGTCCTTGAAATGACTTGCCGCTAAGTGGAAGAGCATAAAGACTTGATGCAAGACAAGAAATATCATCAGGGCAAATGATATCATCATCTGTAATGGTGCATTGTTTCATAGCTTGTTTCAGTGCTTCAACTTCGTATTTGTGTGAAGTCAACATTCTCTCATAACTCTCCAGAGCATGTCGGTCAGCACCAAGAGAAACTTTATCTTTTTCTTGCCTGATAAGCAATTGGAAATACTCTTCCATTATATCATTGTATGGTGTGATGGCATTATTTCGAAGAAAGTGTGCAAATTTAGAACTCGCTTGGATTACAAATTTGTGTTCCTCCTTCAGGGTTTGAATCCTTTCCTCTAATTTGCACTTGGTTTCCTCTACAGCTTTTATGCAGTCTATTTTCCCACTAATTAATTTTTGCACAGTTTCGTCAGTCATTTGCACTTCGACCTGTTTGCATTCATAGGTGATGTGCATGTGTGTATCCCATGGACATCCACAAACTCTACAAGAATAATTTCCTCTAAAGGCTATAATGGCATTGCAATTTTTAAGTTCTGGACAAGGATATTTCTCAACTGTCACATTATCCAGGTAGCAATGATCATGACATTTCTTGACGTAGTCTGTTTTGATTTTACCATTTATTTTGTAGATTTTTGTACATTTGGCGGATGTACATACTGTTTTGGGATATTGCAAATGAACTGGCTCAAGATCTATGACAGGCACGTATAACTTATTTACTAGTTTCTTTTTGCGTAATTTACACGAAGAAAGTTCTTCTTGTTTTTCTCTGACGACAGCAATATTGTCATCAATATTCTTCCCAATCCTTGCTAGAGGCTCTGTCATAGCAACAATCACTCTGCGAGCTTCATTTAATGACAAAGTACTTCGTGTTCCGTGAGGCTCAAGGGATTCAACGTGACGGATCAGCCTATCTATCTCTTCCACAGATTTCTCCCAACTAGCAGAATAGTTTTGACGTGTTCCATCATCAAACTTTTGCCCGTACTTCAGGGCTGCTAAGAATCGGACAGCTTCATTGTCAACGCAGTAGATGGTATTCTTTACTAACGGGATGTCTACTTCCTTGTTTTCTTTCAGTAACATCCTTAGTGCAGGCAATGTATCACCTGGCTTATAGAAGGTGCTTCGAGCATTTGTGAAGCAGAATATAATGTTACGTGAAGCATCACGGTGTAAATGGGTAAGGAGTTCTTTTATGCAGAATTGGAACATCACTGTGAGACGTGCATTGTTTGGCTTGAGCAATATACAAACTCCATGAATGTTTTCTATGTGTGAGAGATGGGACAGAATGTTCTGGAAATTTTCTTTGTCCTTATCGATTCCACGAGTATCTCCAATGCCTGGAGTGTCAATGAGACGGACATTTCTATCTCCTTCCGTTATCACGTAGGATTTACACTGCTGCGTAGCAGATTGACCAGCAACGTTATTTTCGTTTTTATCTGTTCCCGTATGAATTTCAATTTCCTCATAGTCTTCATTTGTCATTGTGAATGATGCAGGAATCAAATCTACACTATCGCCTTGTTCTGCATCTTCTAATGTGGGGTAAGTCAAGTAGTTCACGAAACCATTAATCCAGGTGGATTTCCCCACACCCGTCTCACCCAAAATCAGAATATTTATCTCCTTGGGCAGTTTCAGAGACTTGATAAGTTTCTCTAAAACATTAGATTCATAATTCAGGAAAGGCAGGCCATGAAATGAACTTGTACATTTGAAGCTTAAGGTTTGGTAATGGAGTCGTCCGCACAAACAATACAAGTAGTCGTCAAATCCATACTGTAGAGTTTGTTTACATTTGAAACATCCCCAAGCATAAACAGCAAGTTCACAAGGTTGGTTGCATGAACAGGGACAATGTATTTCAAGATTAACTAACTTTTTGGGTTTTAGATCATAGTGTTCAGGCATATTTGAGCTTTTAGCAATGCAGAAAGTTGCAGTTTCATAATCCGTAACACAGTCATGGGATATTACCTTACCATCTCTGTAGTGTTTCATGATCATTTGCTGTTCTAAATCTGTCCTGATGCTTAGGTCAACGAAGGCCAATACCTGAATCAAAGTTTAAATAAATCGTGGTGAGACAAGGCTGTATGTAGATAAGCAATAATCATGATAGATATAATCATACTATGCTAATCATAATGTCTTCCAGCTCCGGAACAACAAACACCTCTTACAGTTACTGAAAATTAACTTTAAATTTTTGTTAGCCTATCCGAATGGTACAAGCAACTTTGTTAGAAAGGAAACTAATGTAATGACACCAGTAATGGTAATAGTGTAGTAACAATACCAGTATGTATTAGTAACCGTAGAGACCACAGTGATAAGAATATTGGAAGAAAAACGACATATAGCTTCAAACGTTGTGAGCATAGTCAGGTAAAATTGTTTTGAAGTGAGAGCAGTCCCAATTTAAATTATAAATGCTCATACAAAGTCCACTATTAGGTAAAGAATGGTATAATCATAAGTAGCCAAATACATGCAAGGTATTCAAGCTAAAATTATTATTTTTGTTATTTCTAATGTGTTACTAGACCAATACCAAAACTGAAACTAGACCAACTGACAGAAAAAAGTACTAAATCAGGGACAGTTGCCTGAAATAACTTAACAGCAAAAACCATACACTAAAAGTAACATATTACAGAAAATCCATATATGCTTCACTCCAGGGGTGTGACTTGCTTTCAACCCAATGAACCAGACGTTTGCAAAATTCTAATTAGATGTAAATGACTATAAAGAATATAAAGGGAAATTGGAAAAAAAATATCAATGAAAATCATACACTAGTATAATGTAGTAATGTAAGCCACCTTAAGAATAAAGCAGCAAGCAATGTGGTGATTGACTGGTTCACTGGTTCACATCCAGGTGACGTCACTTGAATGAAACATTAGTGCATAAAGGTGGCCTTACTGTATTACCTTATTCTAGTGTATGGTTTTTATATCTGATGTTTGACATAATAATCCCCATCCATTTACTGATAAGAAGATAGGTCACTGTAATGGTTATCAAATCCACAGCCACAACTAGGGCACTGTTTAACTGAAAATGATTACAATTTCAGTCAATGGAGATGAACTCACTTAAATAGAAAAGCACACAGAAGGTTTGCATAAATTATGCAACTGCTGTAAATTATTCAAAGGTGACTCAATGAACCAACAGCGAAAATTATACACATGAAATAACGTTCATCATTATGAATTGTGGTAACGGTAGTTTACCTTACTACGTCCTTTTTCTAGTGTATGCTTTCCACTGTTGTGTTCACCTTGTTTCCGACTTGTCATTTTCAGTGGTTTGTGAATATAGTTATATATTACCTGTTTATTATCCTTCAGCACTTCGTCTGATGCTGAGTTCTTACTTGAGAGACTGCTAAACATTTCCCAAGTTGTTGCCCATAATTTTGGATTGTTGGCCTTTATTACATCGCTGTAGTAAAGAATGTACACTTCAGTGCTGCTACTTTGTGCAATTATCTTGTCAACAGAACCATTGCGCCCAATATACTGAACACCTTGTCTTCTTAACGCCATTGCTAATGTAACTTTCTCCCTAATTAATGCATACCATATCATTGTGTCCTTTGAAGACATATCACATGCTTTGTAACTAGCCAGTATGTCTTCTAGCCTTGTTTCTTCTGCCTTTCCCGACCGTACAGGAACTAATGTTAGTAACAGGTGTGATCTTAAATTCTTTTCACTATTCAAAATCTTTTTTTTGTGAAGTGCAACCTGTTCGATGTCATCTTCACGGACACAGTAGTCATGTGCCTTCATATCTGTGTGAAGGTCGTGGAGGTACTGCTTTACCAAAAGAATATCTTCAAACACAGCTTGGTAATTGAGGATAACATGTTGATTTACTGGTCGAATGGTAGGATTTGTTGGTTGGTTCAGCTTAAGGTGTTCTCGAATAGCGGCAACAGGCATCATTGTGTACCACAATGGTTTTCCTTTCCCGTTGTTGACTTGATGTACCAACGATAAAATTTTCTTTATCGTGTCGCTAACATCAGCAATAGTCTGATGGCAATCCTTTCCTTCCGGCAAAACGTCACCAAATATGTTGAAAGAAAATTTGGGTAGGTTTTGATTTAATTCTTGGTTTATTTCTGTATTGTCACGGGTAATTATTGCAGTGGACAAAGTGTTTAACTGTATTTGTAGCACCCTTTCGATATCTTGTGCTTCATAACTGCTGAATATATTCATGGATTCAGCTGTAATGAATGTATTTGCTCCCCAAGAAACTTCAACAACAACATGAGTTGCATTCTCGCTTTTAAGGGAATCAATCCAAATCATTTCTTTGAATGCTTTGTCAAATAAGTTCAGTTTTTCCAATTTGGTGTGAATGAAGTAATGAAGCGTTTTTCTGATTAAATAAGCACTAATTTTACTATCCTGTAGGAATTTACCTGACCCTTCAAGGGCAACAAGTCCAGCAAGAACACTTAAGTTCTGTTCGGGAGTAACATTTAATTTTGAGAATTTTTCTTCCATTGTGTCTGTAAGGAGGATTTGAACACTACTGGACTCGATGTTATGAAGTTCTGTTGAGATGGGTTCTTGCTTCAGGATATTCGCCCCACAAAAGTGATCAGACCGAGCATCATACAGATCTCCTACTACAGCTCGTTGCCCAAGAGCAGCACGTAAAATCTTGCCAGCCATGATGAACCTAAGGAATAAAGAGGTACACACAGTTACATAATAGCAAATAAATAACTGATATTTATTCGCACCCTTTGAAATATTCGTCACAACATTAACCACCTCCGTGGTCTCTACTTCTCTATTGTTGGTATCTATGAGATACAGTGTGTCTTGTTCGCAGATAAATTTGATGAAGGCTTAAAACTGAACTATAAAGGCACTAGCTACAAAGCAAAGCAAATGTTAGCTTTGTTGTTATTCAAGGTTAAAATGTCAAAAAACGAACAAACGGTAAAATGAAAAGAATGTCTATGGAAGAATTCTATCTTGGAGGAGTTGTTCGCTTTTTGTGTAAGTCCCTTTTGAAAGATTTTAGCCTTGAGTAGCAAAGCCAATATTGTAAGCTTCAACTTGTGTAAAGTACCCCGTCTGACGTGCAATTCACAGTTACTTAAAACTAAACAAATGCTAATTTTCACTAACTTTGCACACTAAGTCAACGAAACCTCTGACATACGATTCATTGTCAAAGTATATAAGTAGAAATTAAGTAGCCTGGTATTCTAACACTAGTAGTATGAAAACGTGTGAACCTGGAACGGAAGTGACGTCACAGGAGCAGGCACCCAGGAAAAGCACGTGACCACCAACCAAAAGTGACATCACGATCCAAGATGAGGCCACTAGTGAACCAGTAGAGACGTTACGAGTTGGCTGACTAACGTCTCGTTTATAGCCTGGGAATCTCTAATAACTGCAGGGGTATTGTGTAAACTACTGGGGCATCAAATGAGCTGCTGGGTATGTTGATTGAGTTACTGAGGCATCTTACAAGTTCGGGGCATACCCAAGAATGGTGAAGAAAAGAGGGGAGGTAAAACGAAGTGGGAAGCTAACACAAGGCAGTCAGTTTATATGTACAAATCTTTGACTCTAGTGGTTTCCTCTTTCTGCATTGGTTTTAACGTTATATTGTTTTTAATTTTATTGAATTTGAATGGCAATGCAAGCTTTTCCATTAATTAGTGTTACTCAGAAACAGAACTAACTAATTTACCTTGTGATTTCTTTATTTAGGAAAAACACATAGTTAATGGTTTATTAACACTGAATAAGGTTGGCTAACTCTGGATCAGTGTGTAACCCTGGGTCACAGGGTCATTCTAGGTTTTAGGGTAATTAGGTGTCTGGGTCAGTAAGTCTGTATAATGGTCTATCATACTGGCCCATCACCCAATGACCCACTCGAAAACAGTGATGCCAAAGTGACCCAGAGTGATCCAAAGTGATCCAGTTACCCAACAAACAAATTTAGATTTAATTTTTAAGGTTGTTTGTCCCAGTCACACACAAAAAAGACGTTGGCACAGTGCCATTTAATACCCACTTGGCAAATTTCAACGAGGTAGGTGAATAGTCTCTGAATTCAAAATAAATTTTAATTTTCCACTTACTAAAATTTACATGCAAATTATATCAGTCTACATTGAATTTTGTTGCAGTCTTACACAGCTAAATTGTGTTAGGCAGGTATAACATCAGCAAGGGAAAAATAATTTGTCAAAGCACACAATGGGGAAACAGCATTGGAATCAGCAATTATAAAGTAATTTTGCAACTAAAGCAGATGGTAAGAAAAAATCATAAAGGTTTCAAAACCTCACCACTTGATTTAAACTAGTCCTAACTCAAAGGTGTGGCGTCCATTTTTGAAAGGACTGGAAATGGAGTAAACTGGAATAACCTCCACGTAACGACTGGTCAATCCCTACCTGCTGACTGGTCACATGTGAGTTATAAGCTATTTGATTCGTGTGTATAGTTTTGGCGGCCATATATCGCACCGAAGGGGAACAATGTTGAGCAAAAATCTCGAAGAGTGGTGTATGTGTAGGAAGATATTTCGTAAAAAGTTATCAGGCTTGATGTGTAGGAGGGAAGGACTGGTCATTTCCCAGGTCAGCTTGAAAGTGGAAGGTGGCTTAAACATTGAGGGAAATTTTATTGAGGTAAGGTGCAATGTGTAATTTGTTTAATTATTTAGAGCAAATTATTTTAGCAGCAAATCCCTACAAATTCGCGATTGAATTAACACCACACTAGTTAGGCTACCTATCAGATTAGCCTTTTTCATTTTTGCTTATAGAGAATTTAGTATTTGTAAGTAATAAAGCCGAATCTTTGTCGAAATTTCTTTCTAATTGAGGTGCGTAATTATTGTCAAAATGCTGGGTTGATTTTATAGGATTTTGGAGTGAAAAATTACTGGCCATTTCGTGGCTTCACAACTAAATCCAGACTGTGGCAAGCAGCTAACATTGTTTAAAAATGGATAGTATTTTTGGTTTATTTATGGAAACCCCGAATTTTAATTTGCAGCCAACATTGTTTAAAAATGGATAGTATTTTTGGTTATTTTATGGAAACCCCGAATTTTGATTAGCTGACGGTTAGGGCATTTTCACTCCTCGAACCTGAATTAAAATACACCATTTTATGCTACAGGGGGATAAGCGATTATCCCCCCCTCTCCCCCGTGGTTACGTTGAACTTTCTACCATAGGTATTCGTTTCCTGTTAGCATTCATATGCATCCATACCATCTTTCATGCTTTTCACAGCGGAGTGAACAATTTTTTTTTTTTTGGGGGGGGGAGGGAGAGGGGCAAGTAATCCTCCCCTCAGGGGAAGGGGGTTTTACCCTGCTACCATACATATTTTTTTCCAGTTACCTTTCATCTCACCCATGCCAAAGTTCATACTTTTCATGCAAACTGAACTATTTATTCACCGTTATATGCTTTTTTTTGGAGGGGGGGGGGGGGTAAGAAACCTTCCCAGCCCACTCAGCGGAGTTTTGAACTTGCTATCATAACTGTTTGTTTCCAGTTACCCTTCACACGCTTCCTTGATACGCCCTTGATATGCACTTATTTAGAAGCTTTTCGATTTTAGCATTGATATGGGTCAATTTTGCTAGAAATGGCTTAATTCCTGCTATTTTGAGAGTTAGTAATGAATCAACCGATGGGCCTACAACCTTAAAGTTGGTATCAGGTGGCACCTCTAGATGAGTACTCCACTCCCATATTCGTTTCATATGTGTAACACAATTATTGTGGGAATTATGAACTCAGTTGTGTACAAATTTCTTCCGAGAGGTATAGATGGCTTTGGGACATCGTGGGATTTTCCAGAAAACAAATCAACAGGGAAAAAACTTTCTTCAACTGTCAGTCAAGCCGTATTTTTTTTCAGTGAATAACCATCAGAAATTTACATAAACCAATTAATGACGGTCAAAATGGATATTAAATACCAATATATAAAATCGTGAAATAGGGCCACGAACAAATGAGCACATGCTAGTACATCGGTGTATACAAACTCAGGAGCACTTGCAAAATGATTCAGGAAAAAAAGTTTTACAGGCCCACAGATACGAAGTTTTCACACTTAATGGCACGTGTGTTGATGTTTTGAAAACCGTTTAGAGAAAGTATTTTTGGTTTGTAGATGATTTTTAATGATTTTTTTTCTCCTGCTGTTCAATCTCTGGCTATGGTAGCTGAGATTTAGTTCAGCAAGTCGCTACTAGAAGAGCTGATGCTTAATTTTAAAGTATCTTCATGATTCCTGGTCATGGGTTTTGAGTAGGAGCTTGGTCTAGAATAACTGTTCAAATCGAAACTGTAACTTTCACCCACCCTGCACTCACGATTGGAATGTCTGAAAGCATCTTACCAATCGAAACTGAAACAATTCGTGTAAAAATTATCGTTAAACGATAGAAGAACATTTGTACAAAAAAAAATGTTAAATTGAGGTAAAACTAACACAAACTCACGTTAGTTTAAATCTCCTAACTAGTACTAACAACTCCTTTTGAAATACAAACGTAATAGGCTTCTTCAACTAAGCTGTGTGTTTTTTTTTTATGTGAAAAAAATCTTTTCATTTGTTTCTTTTCCTTGTAAATGAGTGTAGGACGATGGTTGTGAAATGTAAACCGAAGAGTACAATCAAAATATTACACATGGCTACGACAAACCACAAAAAAATTAATAATAATCAGAATTGCTTCACAGTGCTCATTTCACTGTCAGCTACTTCTAGTGGATGAACTGTACATTATACCAGATTAAATTTTAATAAAAACCAGTGATATTAATGCGGAAAAAAACTAAAGCGTATCGACCAGTTTGTTAGCCTACAGGATAAAAAACAAATACTTAAAATCACTGAAATAAGGATGACCCACGTAACGCATTTAAAAAAAAAACTTTATTTATTTTGTGGCATTGCATTTGCCTTTACAAAAGTATTCGTAATCAAAATTACATCACACTTTAATTAATTTTCATTTGGTGTGATCACTGCAACTAAGTTTATACAAGTTTGTAACAAGATCTTAAGCATCATATAAAATGTAAATTCTTTTGACAATTTGTTGATTAAATACAGAATTAGAAAGAGTAAGGCACCATGCAGTCCAAGCTAACCACTGATGACACCTAACTAAGCAAGCTCCAAATTACACCAAAGGTAATAGGATCGATGAACCATGACCAGGCGAAGTTTTAAAACAAATAGCTCTCTGTGACTTATTTTAATTTTCGAATTCTTTGAAAATTGGCGTATCATTATTTTGACACCCATCGACAATTATTCCTAATCTCATGTGAAATACCCCTATCTGGTACTCATATTTCCGGCCAGAGAGTGGACCAGAAATAGGGGTATTGGATAGTCACAATTTATTTATTTTTCTACACCTTTAAAATGGAGATAGAAATTTGAAACTACGAAAAGTCACAACCGAGACATGACGGCTATCCACTGAAAAAAAAAAAATTCGGCGTTTTCTGTGAAAGTTGTGGCATGTAGGGAACTAACAAGAACAATAAGAAGAATGGCCTTCTTATTGTTCTTGTTAGTTCAGCGTGCTGGCCACCACTTTTATAGAAAGTCATTGAATTTTTTTCTTTTTTTTCAGTATGCAACCCTGGTGTGCCGTTTCGTAGTTTCAAATTTGTGCACCATTTTAAGGATTTGAAAAAATTAATAAAATATGATTTTTCGTGCTACAACTCATGCTAAAAAAAAAAAAAAAAAAAAAAAAAACACCATGCAGAACATCTACAGCAAAAAC